>JYFJ02003833.1:18454-36905 GCA_000934665.2 Catajapyx aquilonaris
GGGGGGGACCTAGGAAATGAGTAGGGGGTACATACATGGGGATTAAGCCCTGAGCGCAATGTTGAATGGATGGTCTCTCTGAAAACCTTTCCAAATCCCTTTTCACTCTATCCAATATCACTCTGGTTGAAATACTGATGCGTTACAAAAAGTATGTGCAATGTAACAAAATATTTCTCGACATTGTGATACTCTTGTATAGCTCAAGTCCTTTCCGGTGGAATGACCCTAAAGCGTGGCTAATTTTGAATGAACCATTGTGTCAAACAATGTGCAAAGTGAGGGGTTTGAATATGCTTCGCCCATCGCCCACGAAATGTGAGGCTGGCACTCACTTTTACTGGTTGGATGACTGCTTGGAAGTGAGGAAATGAGAAGTGCTTTGGCGCACACCGTTCGATTCCCATGGGAAAATGCTACATACGGGAAGCTATCAAATGAAAAGGGTTCGTAAAATTACTAAAAACTAGTGTGACGTCATGGTGAGTTACTGAAAAAAAAGTAATATAGTTGTTTACCACGAGCTTCGTTAGTGGTCAGCTTGATGAAAACCCATATAAAGAGCGGCCGTTCCTGTGGGGGTATTATACATTTTTGAATTTCAAAAGTTAACTGAATTACTCCAGCCCCAGGTATGAGTCTTCGCACAACGTTGGTGTTACCTTCTCATTTGAATGTACACATGTGCAAAGAATGAAATGAACAGTCCGGAATAACGAACCATACCACGTTGAAAACACTGGTTTTCGTACAATCAAAGTTAAGCAACGGGATGGATGACATAATGGCAGGGTTGATCTAGTTAACTATCACCTTCCCTAATTCGTGCTAGTTTTATCTGTTAATTATGTCGATTTTATAAATATTTATATCACCCAACCAGGGTAATGGCATTCACAGGTTTACCTTGAATATTGACAAGTTTTACACATCATCATGGATGAATATTAATCTGCCAAATCACGTTCGTATTCAATACAAACTGCAATATATTCCCCCCCCCCTCCCCCCATGGAAATTATGCATACTGTATATAGGAAAAATGTGGCAACAAGTCAGTAATTTTAGTAACAATTTCTCGTACAATAAAATCACACTTGATGACTGGCAGTACAATCCAACCAGGACCGTTTTAACCTATTATACCCTGAGAAAAGTCACGTGTTCCACATTTTGCTAGATGCTGAAATACGGTCAGTGTAACACGGAACGATGCATAAATCTAGCTATTTCCACGCTATGCGATGCTTTCATTTCGTTTCCGCTCCCTTCATCACATTTTGCGACGACAAAGTTCACCTTGGATGCTGGCTGGATGCCAATGCAAGTCCTCCAAATGCATCCTAAGATTTCCAGGTCGGCACTTAACTTCGGTAACCATTTCCTCTTGCGTCCATAGTTCGTCTCTTCTCTTTTTATCCCTGGGAAGCGGACAGTTACTGCTCCCAATCTAATTAAGTTCCTGAAGAAAATAGGCTTCGGCCCTCACTAGATCAATTGTCACGTCTTGTTCTAGTAGTCTATAAATCACTTGTACTAACAGACACCGGTTCTTCTGCTAATAAATGATCACCAATCAGGTTCTTTATGCTCATTCGCGCTCTTCAAAGAGTTCTATTGAATTTGAGATAAAAAAGTGGAGGGGGGATGTAACATCGTCTATTCATAGTTGATGAATATCCTACACTTATTGGTTAGCATGAAAACTAATGACGTCAAAAAAATTCATTACACTTTTACCCTATTTCTCATTACGCAATGCTGAATTGTTTATATCGAAAAATTCAATCACAGCGTTCTTCTATGAAACTTTGCACAATAAGCTGAGTATCAATTTTTGCTGCTGAGAAAATGAAGAGAAACCTGCTGTATCGATTTTCATTACTACGAAACCCTACAGAGAATAATTTCTATGTAACCTACTTTAATTAGTGAGTTCTGAGCGAAACAGGCTCCAAAGGATGCGCGTTTCGATCACAAACAAATGGTGTAACAGTTTTTTTTGCTGCAAGTTCATTATTCGCCTTTGTATTTCGATACACAAGAACCTTTAGTAATGATTGTTTGCTAGCTGAAACGAAAAACTACAGACATGACAAAACCACGTATAACCGTTAGCTAAATCATTTGAATGGACCTTGCTTCTATATCACAAATCCTCTCGAGCGAAATAGCACTAACATATCCCACCAAAATAGGTTTCAACTCCGTCATATCTTCCAGCCTTTTTATCATGCAACTGACTGGGCACTGTAATTTTCCTTACAATATCCAATGCTCGAATTACACGACGCATTGAATTATGACAAGTACTTTGTACCCACATCACAACAACTCGCCAAATCGCGAATTTATACGATCTAACAATTTAACTCCGAATGTCATCACCATCCTCCACCAGGTTATGCATACAAACACCCCAATTTCATAATCCCTAATCCTTTGATATGAAAAAGGCACTGCTCATCTATAGGCCTATCAAAAGTAGCTATAGGCTCTTTCTACACACAACTAGATTTCGCTAATTCGTGTCGGATTTTTAGCAAGGACGTTCGTCCTCATTGTATACGATTCGCTGCATCCAGCCTCCCAGTGTAGGTAAGAGCTGGTGAACCCCAATACGATTATTCAGTTGGCTTAAAGAGAGTGGGAGGGAAACGCTTTTGCAGTCAAGCCACGTGAACAAATGGAAATCACGACCAGGATATGGAATTGGAAGCGTCCTGCATTTTGGGCCCACCCTTTGGCCCACCCCTATCCTGGATTTGGAGGAATGAAGTGCGGTGCAAAATATAGAGAGAATTTTGTATTGGGAATGGGCACATTGAAGGTCAAGGGGACATTTTTAAAAAACTAGGATCGATTGGTCATTTTGTATTCGGTATTGGAATGGGTATGCATATAAGCTAAGGTGTGGTATAGAAGGTCAAGGTGTGCTGGACTTGACATAGATCGATTTTTTGGGGGGGACAAAAATACGTGGTCAGTTGTTTCTTTTACCTCTTTCCTCCAGGGCATTTGAGTTTAGGTGAGGCCAGATAATGATTTCTGACAGACTAATGGCGCCCAAGTTGGTGCCATTACTCAGCAGGATAAGGTTGACGAGAGGCGACCGTTTTACCTTATACTTTTACCTTAGAATATTCAAACACTAACTGAAGCTTTTCTTCCTTTCAGGGATGGCGAAACAACTCAAAGGAGGCTACTTGCTACGACACAAAAGTGAGTATAGTCAGCATAAAAATCACAACTCTTGCGAACTAGGGCACCTTCCGCTAAAAAACATGATTGCAAAAGTTTGGGCCCTCAAAAAAAAGCGTTTTCTCCCCCCCCCCTTTTTTTTTACCTCGCCAACCTTGATCGCTCGGGCCCTCACAAGGAATTTAAAATCGCATTAAAAGAAGTCTTCTTCTCGAAACAATTTTACGTCTCCATGCGTCCAATTTGTTAGTGGCGCCAAAGGCAGTAATACCCTCTAATAAGCTACTCTGAAAAAAAAAAGTTCTCCACAAAAGAAGTGTTAGTGAAGTTCCCTCGCACCATCCTCGCCAACTTGGTCATGCAGAATACCTTGGACAAAAGCCGGTCCTCCTGATCGATAATATCGACGTGTTCACTTCACACACTTTTTTTTCCGGACGATACCGTCACACTCGGCTGAAACTCCGACTTTTTTCTGACATTGTCAACTTTTTATGCCAAAACTGCAACGCAAAAAAATGCATATGGTCGATTAATAGCACAAACCTACTGCGCCAATCGAATCTTGAATTTTTAAGCCAGTTTTACGTATCGGTAACTATGTTAAAATTATAATAGTTAGCTATCAATATGCTTACATAAAGGATGTCCAGTGCATTCATCCTAGCATGATGCAACCCAACCCACATGTAATATTGACAATTTTTATAGTACTGCAATCGGTATTACCGATTGCAGAACTATAAAAATTATTTTGATTTCTTAACTCCAATATGGCGGAAATTTCTCCAATTTACAGCTACTTTCCAGTAATATTCTACAAAAATATGCATGTTTTTCCTTCCTTTGTTAGGATTATCCCTCTACCCTTGTTTAAATAGATTCGTCCACAATTTTTCGCTCACAATTGCACCACAGGGTCAGACCAGGTCTATTAGGGTTAAACCCCAGCGCTTTCTCCATAAGTGCAGCGCAGAAGCCCTGTGAGTTCCAAATCCCAAAAGCTATTTGAAGTCCGCACAAGGCAGGTCGTGATTTGAGCTGGCTCATTGGCAAACATGGTTGGACAGGTGAGTTATGGGGATTCTCTAGGACTAGGTTTATACGGCTCCTACCGCAGTATGCTGGTGTCAACCCACAGCACTTGCTGAAAACTCCAAGCCTCCTTTCTTTAATATGCTTGGCCTCGTCTGTGTCACAAGCAAAATCCCCCGTCCGGATTAGGCGACTTAGCGGAACATGTCCAGATTTCGGATATTAAACATCCAGTCGCCACGCAATAGGTGGTTTTTTGGGCTTCTAGGCGCATAAAAAGAGTGGACGCTGTGAGACCTACGTAGGTCATCCCTGTAACATCACGAGCAGCATATTTATTAGACCTAACAGACTCTCTGGTTACCAACTCATTCTCCCCTGACCAAAGCTAAGGAAGCAGTGCGGATGCCCGCCCAGATCACATGACCACACTCTTAACAATTTACCTTCTCTAGAGAGGGTAAATGGTTAAGAGTGCAGAAAGGGGCGGGCTCTGAAAACGTCACAATATTTGGCAATTTTTCTTCAACCTCAGCAGGCCTTTTCCAAGCCTTCTCTCCATTCATCATATCCAACCCCTATATAGTGATGGTGGTTGCTAATTAAAGTCTCATTATGCGGTAATTTTGTACGGGAGAAAAACCAGGAGCAAATCTAGCATGAGAGGCAACAATGTTAGGGCCACTTTCAACTGCGGCAGATTGCTCTTCGGAACATTTTCTCACTCTTGAAAGTATGCTTCCGGTTGCCCTGAATTCCAATGAACTTCTTAGCATAAAGGAATGCCGTGGTTGTGCTACAAAACTGACTTCAGGGCAAACTAGTTATAAGTAAAGTTGACGGATTTCTCCTTGCGATTGTGATGCGCTGGATATAATTATGAAAAGGAATGTTGAAATCACCCTATTTATTTTTATCAGGATGAGATATCCAAGGAGGAATTTTGGGGGAATCTAAATATTTCTTGCAATTTTGTTTTAATCATAGATGAATAGGGTATTGATGGGGCATATTTTTGAGCAGAATGCAGCTCGTTGGAGTGACAAGGCTGCTCTTATTGGTCAGCGCTTCGGCAATAATTCGGGTTTGTAATGGGTAATAAATTGTGCCAATTGAGATAATAGCATTGTTTTGGACTATGAACGTAATTAATAGATGCACAGTCCTGTGCAGTCAACCAAAGATTGTCAGCATTATTGGTGAAAAAATAAATCAAAATTTGCCCATAAAAGTTACATTAATTGAAAATTAGTCATATAACAGTATTACGTTTTGGCATTTAGTCCTTGTGAACCATTTATCACACATTGCCAATTAGAATAAGCTTGACAACCGCCTTTTTAAGAGGAAAAATACGCATCACCAGTTCTTCAACCAAACTGACCTAGCAACAAGGCATCCTACTAATTATTACCTCAATAACAAGGTGCCAATTAACAACTGAACATAATGATCCTGGAGCGACCAGGTATAATTCACCCTCGAAACTTGGTCGGTGTAGTTTCGCATTATTCGCAAGAGCCTGTATTCCTTCACTCTCTGGGTGAATAATGCACAGTACAAACCCAAAAGTGATGAAGAACTATAGCGCTGCTCAAAAGTGATTAACTACTTAACTAATAATAGGATCCTTAATCAATGCTTCAGCAGTACAAGACCCAACACTGCTGCCGAACTAGTAGGAAGTGATTGCATTTAGCTTCTAAGCACAGAAGGAATAATCTGCAGCACATAGCTGCCTGCACTCATTAAAAGCTCTTTAGTAAGCTGTGATTGAAGTTGTGAGACAGCATGTAGACTTCTGTACATTCATAGGCCTATCCAGCCTGGTCCTTGAGATAAGCGCCTGTTCATAAAGCAGCTTTTTTAAACACAAAATCGAGCTGACGAACTTGAACTGCTCACGTGACCTAGATATGCGGTCTGATTGGTCGGCAGGAGCCGGGAGCCCTGCCCCTTTGGCTGTCACAGCTACTTCCCCGCTGTAGCTCTACCAGACCGCTGCGACCCTTCCAGCTGTGGCGGAGAAGCTGTCGAAGCTCGATTTTGCGCAAAAAAGCTGCTTAAGCCACCACCCTATAAAGTTTCACGAATGGCCTTAACATATACCTCTCTCCAAATCGCAAAGTAGGAAAGGAACCAACAAGGGAGCCAGGATAGAAATTGCTATTTGGTGTAGCAAAATTATTGAAAAGCTGTTCTCCAGGGTGGAGGACTTTACCTGGAGATAGCCAGGGCCCAAAGGCTTATATATTGTACGGCATCGTATGGGCGAAGTCGTTTCGTGCTGTATTGAACTGCTGATGGAACCCTCTTTTTTTTGGCAAACCAGTTTTTTCCTCTCCTCTTTTTTGGCGCTATCTTCATGAACATGGATTGTATAACAGGCACAGCTGGACGTTTCTGATGGGAAATCTGATGGAATTCATTTGCTATCAGCTCTTCAAGCTTTACGCTACTTTTGCTAGTTTACTCTGGGTAATAAGATTCGGCTCTGAATGACAATGGAATGAGATTTTAAACTAGAACCGTGTAGGTTCGGTGGCGTGTTCTACGAGTGCCTCAAGCGTTATTTTTTTTCTACGAGTCATTCAGATTATTACTTAGTAATGAAGCGTGGTATTGTGGCTCTTAAAAGTTTGAGAAACTGTACGAGGAAGATCCGTAATTGACACGTAAGGTTTCCTTATGCAAAATTATACTGCGACCAAATTAGGTTTAATTTTTCCTGAAACGCGCCCTCTATCACATCGAACCAAAAACTCTGACAATGACATTACCGGAAAGTAAAACTGGAGCCTGAAAAGTCCCGTTTTCTTTGGCATTGGAATAACTTCTTGCTAAACTTTGAGTCAATTCAGCTAAAGTACTGGGGACACGGACTAGTTCAAAGGGAAGTGCATTGTGCGGTAGTTAATTTTTGCACTTTAAAGCCTACGACACTTAAAAAAAAACTTCCAAGCGGACTATGATGGATTGTTTTTAATTTCGTGAATGGCAAAAGATTTTCGCCTTGACACAGCAAAAATTCCGTGGCAAAAGAAAAAGAAGTCATAATTGGGGGTGGGGGTACCAAATATAGTACGTAAATCAACGTAGCCAAATCCTACAAATATTTATACTCCACTCGAGTTGGAATTCACATTTTAGGGAACGAATGAAGCTCGGTTGAGCCCGGGTCTTTCGTCATAAAGCAACCGACAGAAGGGTAAACAGTCGGTCTTTCATGATTCGTCCTATCCCCTTTTTTTCTAGAGGGGACTTCAATCCGATGCCTAGTCGTGCAGTAGGCAGAAGACATCCATGGATGGACCTGGGAAGGGAGGATTGGGCCGTTTCCTTTGATTAGTTCGCGTACATCTTTGACCAAACTTTCAAATTCCATCTCCAAACACATGGCTACGACCCACACAGTTTTAGGTCTTACTGCCAAGGTCATGGCTGGTTTTATCAGGAAAATCAGCAGTTCTGGAAAAAGTTTGGGTACGGTACGGAATTCTCAAAACTGTTCAGAACCTAACCTAACATTGTGTCTACCCTAACAGAGAGGCTGTTTGGCAAGGACTGGCGTGAGGAATGGGTGGTTCTGTACGATGACAGCACCTTGGCTTGGTTCAAAGAACGGGGGAAGACACAACCGGAAGGAGGCCTGATCCTGAAACACTGCCCGGAGCTGATGGCTGTGGGACAGTACACCCTCAGAGTGCCCGGAAGGCCGGAGATGCCATCGGGCTGCCACATACGGCAGGTCATGGCATTTGGAGCCAGACGGAGGGACAAAACGATAGTGCACTGGTTCCTCTGCAAGTCAGAGGATGAGGTCAAGTAAGTCCCCTTTCTTATTCTTATAAGCCGAGGTACTATCGGGTTCAAATACTTTTGACCACTTTATCCTGGTCTTGAAGCAACCCTTCGCACAGACCCCAGGAGGTGTGTGTGTGTGAAGGGTTGCTTCAAGACCAGGATAAAGTGGCCAAAAGTATTTGAACCCGCTAGTATACAACACCGGCAACAAATATTAGTCAAATCAATTGCCGTATGACTGTTACGAACAATAGATGTTGTGGGTTCATATCCCACTTCTGACACCAATGCTACGAACTCCGATTACCCAGGGTAGGGCAGTACCAAATAAAAATTTTATTATCACTAGCAGTGTAATGAGGAGACCCTGGCGCCATCCCATTTTGAGTAAAAAATTCATCAACTCTGGCTGTTCCGGATGGAAGCCACGGCGCATTAGACCACCAGCTGCATGCAGCATCATCCTCACGTAGGGCATAGGCCCAGAAGATGGCTCAAGGTGCGGAAAAGTAAACACCAAAATTGCAGCCTCGAGGCCGGTTAGTAGCCGAGAATCTGTTGCGAAGTTTCCCTTCAGTGGTCCCCATCATCAAGTATAGATATCCCTAGCCAGTTCAGGGACACGGATACACGCTCAACTCCAGCTGCAGTTCATAATTCATTTAGAGGCTTAAGCAGCAGCCATTCGGATGTAAAATGATAATCACTCTCGGAGAAGAGACACCATCCCACACATCTTGCCCATTACAGATAATCTCCCACAAGGCTTGCATGTCCCCCCACTCATTATGCGTCCCACTCTTGGACACTGTTTGAGGACATTAATTTTTTAAACAAAAACTAGAACGTGCTCTCTGTTCACACATGCTCATTACTCAAGGCCCGGATTTACTTTTATGCGCATACTCGCCATAAAGGGGGAATTGACCTGCATGATTGCCCTCTACAAAAAGTGTGGAAGAAGGTGTCTCGACAAGGGAACACTTTGTGAGAAAGCAGCACTCGGCAATCTCACCACCGGGAGTGATTACCCTAAAAGCTGCCCTAGGGGATCACCAACCACGCGAAACCTTTTAAGAAGCGCCATCCGAAAAGTTATTCACATTAGGAACTGTCAGAAAATCTCCACAAACGTTCCTTCGTCTGAATCTGCTCCAATCCTCTCTTTTTTGGGGGGGTTAGAGTTCAGCTTATTCTCTTCTGGTGGACCATTTTCCCTATGCAGAAACCCCCCCCCCCCCAACCTCGTCCACATACTTTACTTTTATTCGGTCCCCCCTTCAGGTTGTCAGGTCGTTTCGATTCTTGTCACATCGCACCAAAAGCTCGCTTCCATGCTTTGCTCTGGGAAGAGTGAAAACGGCAAACGGGATTTCAGGACATTGCAGAGGAAAAGGCTATGCTGCCATGAGGTGGATTTGGGAGATTACTTAGGTAACGAGGTTGTTTTGCTATACCAATGTTCTTCTAAAACTTGTTATTCAAATAGTTCTTCAGCCTGCTGGTTTTATTCCACAGCAATATTTCAGCTCATTCTATGTAAACAGGCAGATGTCATATGCTCATAAACTTGGAGTGTTTTGTGGTGCTTGGACTAAACGATATTTCCTTGTGTTATTAGGTCGGGGTAATGGCTGGCGGGGCTCACACAGAGAGAGTCCTTTTAAACTAATCCGGGGCCATTTACTCGACTTTTGCAACTCTTCAGCAGGTGATGGGATAATCGAATGAGAGTGCGTTGATGCAATGGATGATATTAGTTTGTCAGCCTTTTAGAGGTCGGCTTTATGGACCTCGGTTAGGTGCTTAACCATTGTGGAAGTTTCCAGTAGAAGGCAGAACTATTTGGCATAATGTGAGCATGTTGGATCAAGTTTGCGGTCTTTTTAAGCAATGAATCAACAACTGCATTTTTATCATTAATTTACCTTTCACTTAAGTTGCAATATCCTAGAGAGCCATTTAATGGCATAAATATTTTCTTCTTTGTGTACAGAGCCATTAGTTCGTTTTGCTGTGAAAACGTACCCTTTACTGTATACAAACAGTGCAAGGTCGCAAATATTATCATTATTGATTACCGACACCAGGTCCCCGCATCTTGTTCCAAAAATACAGTGAGCAAATAACACATTCGCACTTTCAGAGGTATAACGCGCAGTATTATGATAAATTACACCATTTTCCCAGACTTATAAAATGATGCTCGTGACCCTAACGACTGCCGGTGTTTATATGCAGACGACGCGACGTCAGCACCCACATCATTTCAGGAAAAGTCGGCAGAATTTGCGTAGCATTACTTTAGAAACAAAAATTAGGGTCTTCAATTAATTTTGTGTAGTTTTCTTCTGAATTCAATTACACAACCTCACAACTAATATAATACGTTTCTTTCCACATGCTTAGCGATTGGATGACAGCCATCAGTAACACGGTAAGTGAACCGTATACATTGTGTCTGTAACCAAGGTCAAAGGCTATCCGATCAGTACAGAAAAGCGAGCAGGCATTGTTATTTCATTCTAGCGTGATCCAGAACTAACAGTGGGGGTCTGAGAAATAGCTTGAATGTCCGGTGGCTTGATAGCACAGTAGGCAATTTCCTCGCCAGACATCCTCCTGTGTCAAAGTTCCACTTCGAAGGAAACCCGTCTCGTGACCATCATAAACAAGCCCGTAGTTAGACCCCGAAATTCCTTTCCCATTCCTTAAAATGAAGCCATGCATCAAGTCGCCTTGCTTTGTTACCATGTCCTCCAGAAGTGGATGGAAAAAAAAAGTAGAAGCCGTCTCCTGCAAACTCAGCTACTTGCCAGTGTCCGACATCAGCAATTCTGCAGACCCCTCCTTTTCTAGTGTTTTTTTTTCTTCGGAAGCAACAGTCTTCTCTTTAAGACCACTGTCGGTCCTCTTTGTTGGCACTTGACTCGGGTACAAATCACAAAATAAAATGGGAGGCATTTTTCCCACGGTATAGGGCACACACAAGTGCTACTGCTGTGCGACAGATATCTATATAAGGCTTGAATAAGTCTTAGAGAACGGGGGGAGAATTCAGCAGGCAAATAATCGAATTAAGTCTGGTGAATCCTGAATAAATGGGAGCCTAAAGCTAGCAGCGGCTGGCTTTTAATACAATCATAAAGCCACGCCCACGCCGTGTGCTTCTGCTCACTTCACGTGTACTGCATCCTAACCCATCCTTGCCACCCACCCACCCTAAACTCAAATCCAGACCTAACATCCAATTATATTCCTTCAGGATTTTCTCCATGTTGTGAGACATGTAATTGGTTTGTCTTGAGTCGCTAATTAGGACTAGTTAGCCCATTGTAGACTGTCAAAGTCAGTAAATGAAGTTCATAGACTTCGTCTTTCCCTAATTCAACTCGTCCTTATTAACGGAAGTGAATTACCCAAAATTTATTAGACCACAATCTCTTATGAATGTGTAATTGAACAAATTGGAACGATATTATTAATTATATTAATAATATTCATATTATTATGCAACAAGTATGATATTGAACGAATAAAATGTTAGCTACCTAAACATGAGGGCTTAGTATGACAAGCAGCTTAGTGCCAAATTTATAAGTAATACCTATTCAGCTGGGATATCCTGTATGATCTGTTTTCGGATAGCTTATTCAGGTCGGGCCTTGTCAAAACACCCTGTATGCGCCCACAAATTAACCTAATTAACTTTGTCAGATACAACGTTTTTCGTGTCACGGGCTCAACTGTACGACCTGTACCAAAGTCATTGCCACTCAAAATGTTTCCCAGTGGATCCGGCGTTAAATGGACACCCAGCATGTCCGTAAACAACCACATTTCATGGGGGCATGGATTATATCGGGTGGAAATTACGAGTTCGAATGATTACCTTCAGGTCCGTTTTTGAAGCATTCATGTTTCCACATGATCTGCATCCGCATATTAGGCAGTTTACAAAACTGCACCCCCTCCTGCTCCCCCCCCCCCTCCCCAACGCATGGATTATGTATTGTGTGAAATAAATCTCGCACATTTTATTTGTTATTCAATGTTCTCGATGCTGAAATGATTGATTTCCCGCCAAATGAATTCATGTGAGGATTTTTGACCGCTTCAATCATTCCACCCAGCCATTATACCTGCGTAGCAAGGAATAATACCAACCAGTATAAACAAAGACCCGGATAAATCAAGCGCCTAAAACCGAGGATTAAATATGTATGTATAATAAGCTATTCAGGTCAATTAAGTAAGTGCCCAGTATTTTTAAGTCATTACTTTGTTTAATTCGCCACCTGCCTGACCAGTGCATGTACATGTCCATTTTAATCACCTCATTCTGTCCATTATTAAGTCACCTAAATATTTAAAAATCAAGTTAATGCTAACTTCTCTCAGAAGTTCCATGATGCATTTGGCATCAGCAGGAAATGTGGTAGCAGATTGCACCCACCCACAACATAAGGGTGCCAATACTAAGACAGTGGGTCGGTGGGTGCAGGAGAAGCAGGTGGTCTGTTACGGGTAGCAGAGTGCGTTAGTTATTTGGTGGCGGAAGATAGATCCAGGGTGAGTCGTCGCATCCTGAGTCAGTGAGGCGCGAGGCCCGATTGGGAAGGGGTCCAGCCAAGGGTAGCAGACTGGGACGGAAATGGCCCACACCACTCACACGATAATGCACCTGCCCACCCAACCCAACCCAACCCAGACCAGGCTTAGGCACCACTGCATGACTGCCCCCACTCCACCCCAGGGTCCACCCTTTTCCTCACCAATCTGTGAATATTTCGGACCAACCCAAAAATTGTGTCTAGTTCTAGCTTATTTTTTTTTGAAACCCCCGAGTGCACCACAGGATGTACAGGATACGATTGATTTAACTCTCCTCGAGAGCCCTGGCCCCCTACGGTAAGCAATCGACCCCCCAGCAGCTCAACTGCCTTCGCAAATAGTTAAATCAATCATTGATAAAACCACCGCCCTATTTTTTTTATGGTCCCCAAGTTCCTGCGCAACTTTCATGCCATGGCCATTTGGGGTCCAACTGGAAAAGGATTATGCAGTACCTGAACGTACTAAATGTGTGAGTTTGCGGTGCATTGGTCCATTTAATCTCGGAATCCATCCAGCACTCATTCCATGGTGTTGGTGGAGCGAGAAAATTAATTATTTCCGCATAACAAGACCCCCCCCCCCCAACCAGGCTTCAGACAAGGAGAGTATATAATAAGGAGGGATGGAGGAGGATATACGACGTCAACGTGTCGCCTATTTTCATTATGCTCCGACGAATGACTTAACTTGTCGAGATAATGCCGGCAAGGACGAGTTTCCATTTCTCAGACCCAACTCCGGAAAACTGTTCTCTGGCAAAGCTATCCTCTTCCAACTTTGAGACCATCCAAGGATCCATTTTCTGCATCAAGTTTTTGCACACGCTTCCTTGGGTGCTTTGAATCAAATTATTCATTGTACCTGCTATTTAGAGGTAGCGCCCTCTGGGGTTGCTGAATGTTGAAAGTGTCTAGAGACCTATATGCACAAGATGTCTTGGGTCATCACACTCCCGCGGAACCCACCACAACATACTGAGGGATGGAGTTGCCCTTTGTCTTGGTGATGCGGCGTGGGAGAAATTGTCACGGGGGCGAAAAGTCCGGGACGCCCACAGCGCTCCCGGGCATGGTTACCATTGCGTAACAAATACGTAACGCTTACAGTACGGTACTCTACAATTTCTACACTTCAAGTAAAACAACTAAGACATTTTACTTTTAAATAATGGTCTAATTGATTCCTGCGTACGTCTTTCCTAACTTCCACTCTCTTTTTTTTGGTTAGGTTGACAGATATTTCCGTTTGCTGGAAGCTTCATTAGGAGCGTCATTAGTATTCAGCAAAGGTCTCACTTCCTAATTTTGGCTTTCATGTGAGTCAAAGCATAGGAAAGAATTTGAATTCATGGCGAAAAGTGTCGGCCAGATTGGATGGAAAGCGTACCGAGAGTTCTGAACGGTATTGGTCGGGTGCTTCTGTTTGATGTACATTAGGTCGGTCAAATGAAAGTGACTCGGTCGACCGTGATTGGTGGGGAAAAAATCGTGCATAATTACGATATGGTAGTGCCTCTACAGCACAACCAACAGTGAAAATAATATAGCCATTTCAGCATAAAAATCACACAATATTAGGCTTTAAACTCAAAACATTGTCTTTAATCTATTTTTAGAAAATTATGTGGGTACAAAGGGCCCAAAACAATTAGTACATTTTACTCATATGAAGTGTGCTTCAATTGATATTCCCTATAAATATTTGTCACTAACGGTCACTAAGGAGGATATAATTAGCTAATATTTCTCCTGTCCCTAGAATTAAAATTTGCGTATTTTTTGTGCATCTCAGCCGCATAAACTGAAAAGCTAGTACCACATTACCACCGAAATGAACTTGCACCAGAGCTGACCCACACCCTGTGCCTGTCTCACCCTGCCCATCACTTTCATTAGAAAACATCAACACACGTTACACCAAATATGACCTCCCTTTTTTATTATTATTTCACCTCCCCTCTACCCCCCTACCAACCCCCCCACATATGAAAATTTCGCCAGCCGTGATATGTGGAAGTAGTGGGTGGAGTGCGAGTAATAAGAGCAGAGTGCAAGTGGAAATGATGGCCGGCCAACATGCATGCTGGCTGGCAAACAGCGCCTGTTGGCCCCCTTCCAGCATCCCTCTGCATGAAGGGGGAGGGGGGGGGGGCAAAAAAGTTAAAAAAAAAATCCGTGGCTTTCCAAATTTCCGAAAAACGCTCTCCCTAGGAACTACCCTCATCTGATAACTACTGGCCTCCTATACCACTCTTCCACTTCCTCTAGCAGCCTACTGTAGCTGTGCATTATGTGATAGCCGCTCGGTCCATTTGCAAGAGTGCTCCAGGGAAGGGGGCGAAGGTCACTTCCCAAAACTTCCCTATCCGCCCCCAAGTCTCTGAAGATGCAGTTTCGTTGCTGCAACCTAATATTTTACTACTACGTTGACAGAATAGCAGGCATTTTGCGGCTGCTGCAAAGTGTGGCCGTAAATCCCTACTTGGCCATTACTAGGATAAGATTGCTAAGAACATGTGTCACGATAGGCGGCTCCGGATTTTCTGGCCAAAATCGATCCTAATTAGGTTGCCATATGATGATTACTGGGGGATCCATCTGTCTTGGCTCAAACGGGAACTGTGAGGACGCTATAAGTAAGAACCTGATGAGGTTGCTACCACGAGAGGCAAGACACATTCGAATATACGTTGAATCGTGACATCACTGGCGAGATCGCCTTATCGCCACGCGACTCGCTGCCACAAATCGCGAGAACAAGCGATTCCTGCGAGAAACTTGCGCATGCGCATGACTCGGTTATGGAGCCAAGGTTCACGTGTTTGTGTCAGAAATTCCCATTCTTCTCATTGTATGATGCAAAATAGTACTTACACCAAGCTAATATGTTACACCTCACTGTACAGTACATCCTCTCTGAATATTCAGGGTGACGAGCCTCGCAGAGTTCCTCGAATTATACAGGGGCACCTTTCCAGCATTGGTTCCTGTGCAGTTCCGGCGGACATGGCAATCAGTGCAATTGCTTTTCGATGCAGGAAGGCACTCCAGTGCCACCAATGAAACTTGAACGATTTCGCCAAATGCTCAACTAAATTGACCAAGGTGTTCTAAAAACAATCGGTGCGACGCCATTTGATGACACCGCAAGCACGGCTTTCGCATTTGTTGACCGTGAAAGGCCAGTCGTGAGTGCACTCCTGCGTTTCCCATTACATGCACACTGCGACGTAATTGGTCTAAATCTCAGCCAAGGCTAGTATACCTAAGTACAGGTGGTGGGTACCCCCATAATTACATGTTAGGCTTAAATGCCTGATCACAATATCTACTTAGCATTTACATACCATGTTTCTAATGATATTAATTTTTTTAAATAAAATTTTAATTCTTATTTCGATGTTAATTGCTGAGTGCAGATCTCAGGTTTCTAGGAACTTATGAAATGACACCCCCCCCCCTTCCCCTCCCCCCATCGAGCAGTTTGGAGAGGTCCCACACAACTTTCAAGTGGGAATCCGAGGTAGTTTGGAAAGTGTATAGGCACGCCGCAACACAGGCCTAGGAGTGGATGAATTATTTAATGCCCACTTGTGCAAGTCAGATTTGCAGAAAACAGTGGGAGGGAGTTAGGGAGGTGAGAGAAATTTCGGCGTAGTTTTCAGGAAGTTCCTGGAGCTGTTATTTCAAGAGATCATTATGCTGATCGAGTACTTCCTTATTGACCAACATGGCGGCTGTCTTCCTTTGCTGTACTTTGCCGCAACTCTTGTGTCAACAAAAGGAGGATAAAATATGATCAGTCACAACTGGTTTATCGAAGACACGTGTTGAAAATTTGATTGCTATTGATCCAGAACGGCGCTAACTTCCACACAGAAACCTGCAGGTTGAGGCAGTAATGGCATCGATCATATTGTTCATTTCGTAGCAAATATTTTTTTTTGCGACAAGAAAGTTTCTAAAATGATAAAGATACATTATAAGTGAAAAAATAACAATGCTTGTTACAATATTGAAAGTAGCAACCGCTCGAATAAGGGTGTATATTACAAGTAACATGAAACACTGGTAGTTACTTCCAGCATAACAATAGGTGTTGAAAGCACGATTACAGCGCTAGTGGTACTTGTAGCAGTTGTTTTAGCTGATAATGCCTTACTTTCAATACAAAGGCAACTACCATCGCTTGGTTCTATCGCCAGTTTCATCAGCAGTATACAGCCATTATTACCTCCCGCATTACTTGTCCACAAAATAAGTATCGTAGTCGATAAGCAGTACCCTCCCGATGTTGCCTCACCCTGTAGAATCAATATTTGATAGCAGAGTGGCGCATCCTTATTGTTGCCCCCCTCCCCACCCCTTTTTTTTCATTGCCTTTCCTGTCTGATTGTGCTCGTGGACTTGCCAGACAAAGGGTGACTCTTTACTGTCCCAGCCATTGTGCTACTTCTCCTCGCCAAGTCACAAGGAAGAAGAAGTGAAAAAAGAGAAACCTTCTTTAAAGCATCTCCCTTAATTATATTTTCACGTGCAAGAGTCGGCTCTTACGAACTTGCAAAATGCTAAGTGCAAGTTAACCGTGCACTATTAGTCTCGGAATTTGGTGAAGAAAGAGCAATCCTAGAACAAAAGCACTCTCGCTTTATTGCCTGCGAGGTCTTCTCAACTCAGGGCGTCTGCATTTGCCCGTCATTTGAATATTTCAGATCATTTTACCCACCTCCCCCTTTTTTTGATCCCTCCAGGGCGGACACGGTGTCAGAATTCATCTCAATTTTTGCAGATATCCGGGAATTGCCATAAATTAATGCCAGTGGTAGCTTCACACTGAATGGCCATCAAAGAGTTGTCCATAAAGTACAACGTGCTGATTTACGTCTTTTTATGTCACCCCTCCCCCCCCCCCATGGCTGTCACATTAAGCCATATCTTTCGTTCTTAGAAGTAAGTTACACGTCTGTGTGTAAATTTACAATCGTTCCTTTTAATCCTTTAATAATTTGCAATCTGATTATATAGTAGAACTGTACTACAATAATTTATTATTACATACAAGTAGTGATAATTACCGAATTTTATTAAAAATCTCACCTAATTGTCCAAACCGTACCACAAGTTTAGAGAACACACAGAAAAGCAGCTTGTGTATACTATAGGGACGTAAATGTTGTTCAAATATCTAATGAAATTTAACTCTGGGAACTTTTTGGCTACATACCATAAATTAATATCCTTGGCATTGTCTCTGCGGATCTAATGAAACTTAATCCGACTTGTGCTGGTGAACTCTGTGAGGCTTCTCGCTAGCTAAGCACCAGCAGTAATACGTCATCATTGGAACATCCCATCTGCTCTGGTAGCTTCTTTCTGCTTCTTTGATAACCTGGGATATTAAAGGGACACTCCACTCAAAATACAAGTTGGGCTCTAAAAATTGGGCAAAAAATCCTGACTCCGAAGGTATAAGCAGTTTTTCTGAGAGACGAACGGTAAGGCCAGGGCGAAAGCTGGAAGTGTGTCGTTCGAAAACCGCGCTCAAACGCCCGGCGCAGGTGGCGACGCCACCCTTTGAGGGTGACGTGGATAGTAGCGCCACCCTTCCCAACGGCGATTTGGATAAGTTGCCTGCGGGTATGGGGATCCGTGGGGACACGTGGGGATCTGGTTGTGTCCGAAGCCAACTTCCCCTAGAGCCCGTTGGGAAGGGCGGCGCTCTATCCAACGTCGCCTAACTTGGCCAGGTGGCCAGGCGGAGCCACTCTCGAATTTTTTTCCGACTTTCGTCTCTT
>JYFJ02003834.1:0-37108 GCA_000934665.2 Catajapyx aquilonaris
ACAAGGTAAGTACATGTCAATTTTCACCGGGAACCATACCATAGTTAAAAAGTTATTGAGGAATGTTTGGGTTTCCATTCGAGAGAATCACCCTGTAGTAATAAATACCCATCGACGAGAAAGAGACAAACCACATGAAGTTAAAAAAGATGCCAATATACAGGGTGGACCAACTTCAAGTGTCGTTTTATAACGGCTATTCATAGAAGCGCTTTACGATTGACGTAGCAGCAACGTGTAAAATGGCCCACTTCGGCGCCATCGAAAATATTAGCTGTGTTTCGTTTGCAGGCTTCCCCCTTGCATTACAGGTCCATGGTCCATCTGGTGCCTTGGACGTCACCCATTTCACCCAGGCGCATCGCAGGTCATGTGTGCACCTCCTTTTTTCCAGGTCAACCCAGCAGCAGGGTTGATTACATGTGTGCTGCTATTGGCAGCTAATATTTTCGATGGCGCCGAAGTGGGACATTTTACACGTCGCTGCTACGTCATCGCAAAACCACTGCTATTAATCGCCGTTATAAAACGACACTTGAAGTTGGTCCACCCTGTATAAGGGCTTTGGAGAAAGGAGCACATTACAGAATTTTTATCGTCACGTGAGGATGACCAAAAATTTGTCATGGGACCCAATGATTAAGGGTAATTCCATGGCAACAGAGACATGATCCAAAAATGAAGTAATTAAATATTACGGGGTGGAGATGCCTTATTGAAAGCAGATCTTTATGTCATTATGTCACATGAAGTAGGCATAGCAACGTTCTGCTACCAGGTAGTAGCAGAACCATGGAATAGTCAAGATATAATAGTCGTAACTGACGCAACTTTGGACTGTTTGTTGCGTCTGTTACGTTAATCCTAATTTCTCCTGAAAAAATGAACATGAATAGGTGCGGTCTTAATTAATCACAAAATTGCTCCTCCAGTGAAGATAACATATCAGTTGTAACATTACTCCTAAACACATTCAGCGCACAGGGTTTCACGTCACTACAGCACCCCCCAAAGAGCTTGATTTTTTCATGTTGCGTCAGTTACATTGCATTAATATTTTATAGAGTCCATTCAAGTTACTGTTGCGAAATGATACAAAATGGCAATAAGCTACCAGGAGGCAGCCACATGAGAATAATTTTAAATTCCTTTTCCATTAACATTTGACATTGCAATAAATGTAATAATAATAATAATAATAATAATAATAATAATAATAATAATAATAATAATAATAATAATAATAATAATAATAATAATAATAATAATAATAATAATAATAATAATTCATACCCTGTTATCATCCGGCGGCTCTTTAGGGGGGATTTTTCTTTGACTGGAACTTTTCGTTTCGTTTTTACTGTGCTTTTTGGGATAGGATAGGAAAGGAAGGAGGCGGCTGTGGCCTATTCGTTTAGGAAACAACTCCGGAATTCTCCTGGAGGAACCGTGGGAAACCACAGAAAACTACGGTTAGAGTTGCCGGCACCGGGATTCGAACCCAGGACCTCCCAATTAGCAGTCGGATACCATATCCCCTCCGCCACCACTGCTTCAGTGCAATAAATGTAAGTACAGCATGAATCAAGGGGGTAGTCACTCCTCAAAAAAGTGTACAAAGGCTCTCTTGGGTACCGGCTCTCTGTGGCATCGGTGAGCCAGTAAGACCATGGGTGAGCCCGTGTATATTCACTGATGAGCATGTTGGTGAGCCTAGGAGAGCCCTCAGAGAGCCGGGGTGGGCTGAGAGGCTGCCGAAGGCAAACTACGTCATATGATGAGGAAAGATGAGGAACAAAGGCGCGTTTTGCACCGGCCCTCCGCGGCTCCCCCTTGGGCTCTCTGCAGCTCTCCGTGGCTCCCCGAGGGCTCTCCGAAGTGACTACCCCCTTGGCATGAATCCTGTCCAGGTGTTGCGTCAGTTACAGCGGAATTGCCCTTAACACTTAACTGGATATTTGTCTAATCAAATAAAATTTTAAATCTTCCAATGCAACAATGGGGTCCTAGCCTTGGTCTGGGATTTGGGATTTTTGTTCATAAATAGCTAGCCCATGCCTGTAAACACACATTCCATCACTCTGTTGCATCAAAATGACATTACTGAATAAATTACGGCGTATTTGCCTTCAAAATTGGCGGGAAAAACGGGGCAGCCGAGTGGTGCCAATCGAAGGGTACACTGAAATGCATGGTTGACTGCGACAGATGAGGAATTTGATTTTGAATTTACCGCGGACCCGAAGGAAAACATTCGCAAGGCGGCTGTAGGCGATGGAGGTGGAGAAATGGGGTCTTTATGTACCGAATTTGGGGGACAAATAATTCCGAGCTGCTGGCATCGCTGCTAGGCCCGAATCGGTTTGAGCGGCCTAGAGTAAAAACGCGCCCGGCCGCTATCTTGCTCACGCTTATTCATTCCCTCCTGCACACAGCGGGGTGGGTTCGCCCCAGGGCGACCTGCCCGTCCTCCAACCCGAGCTCTGCGAGGGTCTGGCACCGCAGGCACCAGGAATAGGTGGTATCGGCGAGAGAGCCATCTCTAGGTATTTTCTTGAACTAATGCGAGCGGCGGCCATATTAATTATTCAGAGTACAGCGTTAAGGGGGGGATAAAGAGAATTTGGGAGTAAAGTTCTCGCTAACTAACAACAGCAGAACCGATTTTTTTTTGTGTGTAAGTGTAACTGACCTCTCTCTTACACATGTACACTGTACTTTTCCCATATTCTTAATGTAGTATTATAAAAAGTCATTTGCATTCTGGAGTAATTTACGCAGTCGTAAAATTTTAAGTTGTGTCGTAACAAGCACTCAAAAATGCGGAAAAATGAGGTGCTCCGGGCCTACAAAGCCGATTTTTATGTTTAGCTATAGGTTCTCGGCAAATAATAATTTTGTCAAAATTTGACTGATTTGAGAACTACTAGAAGTAGGGGGAACCCTCATTTTCACGGTTTTTATTGTGCCTAGAGGGAATGGTCAACCGCAAACGTGACCTTTCTTTTGTATCGGGAGGGTGGGATCCACTGCCTCCTCTTTCGGCCAGAGTTGGAACTCGAAGAAGGTCCGGGTTTTCTTTACCCCAACCTTAAGGAGAGAGTCGGCTGTCAATGTGCCTGCTGGAGAGTCAGAGTGGCAAGGGTTGCCCTGTGGAAATGTACACTTGTCACATAAATAAATTAATACAATTTTGCTGAACCCCAGAAAGCAAAACTTCGACAGAAATTTGACCCAACAGGCAACTTTCCTATTTCGCTATTTATTTTTGGCATAGTTTTTGAACTTTATGAAGCAATTTCTGGACTTTTTGGGCCTATTCTGTACCTATTCCTTCAGAGGCATTTTTTCCAGTTTGCGGAGTAAATATTTGTTGAGCTCGTCCTGAAGGGACCAAAATCGTTCCAACGTAATTTGTACGACATAGTTTCACTAATGAGAATCTAGACAAATATTTGATGACATGCTGTGCAAGTGGAAACGGGCTACAAGCAGTAGAGTCCAGAGCAAGTGATAGATGCTTGCACTTACTATTGGTGTATTTTGACCACGTTTTGTGATGTTCTGTTAGTTTGTCTTTGTTTTTCAGTTTTTGCCAGGTTTTTGACCTTATATTTATACTTTCGGACTAGAAACATTTTGTCTAGCGTTTGATTTTCCGTAACATTATCCTCCAAAAAAAGTACAATTCTCATGCCTATTTCAGGTTTTTTCGAGTCAATTTAAGGGTTTATTTGTGCCTATTCCATGGTATTTTCTTGCCTAAAAATGCAGACTTTACTTATTACCGTACACCAGTACAGCAATTCCCGCAAGTACTGTGATGCACGAAGCTTTTACGAAAAGATTGGAAAAAGTAATAAATGTGACTAGAAAAGTCGAAATATAGGGGGCTTCCAAATGGTGAAATAATTTTTTTTCGCTGGTTTTTCACATATGTTGTAGCCCTACATGTGAACTACATGTGGCCATATCAGTCCTGTTGGCTAGTATAATACTACGGAAGATTGGGCCTCTTAAGTGAGACCCCCTCCATATATGTCGTCATTATGATGGGTACACCCAACATGCAAATCGCCCCACCTTGCTCAGTGCAGATGTTGATATTCAAGTTGGGATGATCACTGGTGAAAGTACGACACATGTACGACTCCTTTGGTAGCCCACACCCTCCTCCCCAAGCAAACCCATGCCTCCCACCCCACAATAAACACAAATTGATTTGTCAGTTCGGCCCCGTTTGGTCCCTTCATGTGGCGGATTTTTATGATTTTCTGGGGTTTCGATGACACAGCAATGCTAAAACATTGTACCAAAGCGTTTCGAAAAATATTGATTTCTGCCGATTTTTTGGGAAGTGATAATTTCGTTACAGACTCTTCTTCTTATTTTGGCTTTTTCTCTGGAACTAATCAAGATACAGAAGTGAATTTGGTGTCATTGTACTCAGAGATACTGGTAGAAACGTACGCCATGGTAAAATGTAAAATTGAAATTTTGTTTGTTAAAAGGTTTAAATTTAAAATTTATTTAATGTTTCGATTTTAAAATTAGAACATTTTAACAAAAAAAAATTCAATTTCACATTTTACCGTGGCGTACGCTTCTACCAGTATTTCTGAGTACAATGACACCAAATTCACTTCTGTATCTTGATTAGTTCCAGAGAAAAAGCCAAAAGAAGAAGAGTCTGTAACGAAATTACCACTCCCCCAAAAATCGGCAAAAATCAATATTTTTCAAAACTCTTTGGTACAATGTTTTTAGCATCGCTGTGTCATCGAAAACCCAGAAAATCATAAAAATCCGCCACATGAAGGGTACAAACGGGGCCGAACTGACAAATCAATTTGTGTTTGTGGGGGTGGGAGGCATGGGTTTGCTTGGGGAGGGGGGTGTGGGCTTCCAAAGGAGTCTTACATGTGTCGTACTCTCACCAGTGATCATCCCAACTTGAATATCAACATTTTCACTGAGCAAGGTGGGGCGATTTGCATGTTGGGTGTACCCATCATAATGACGACATATATGGAGGGAGTCTCACTTAAAGGAAGAGTTCAGTGATTTTGCATGTTGGGCTTCAGAGATCAAGGAAGACTCCCTGATTCCAAAAATGTGGTCAGTTTTGGAATCTGATGCCGCGTAAACAAATGCCGTTAGGTGAAAGTCAATATCCGCTACTGTATTCGATACGGTAAGCGTACAGCCAGCGCCTCCCGCGGAAATTCCGGTAACCTGCCACCACCGTGGCCAATGAGATTGGCTTAGTCTCGGAGCCCATTTTTTCATCTTTCCACGGGACACGGGTTCCCTCTAGCCACAAGAGTGGAAGTTTCGACCGCTGCATCGAAGCTTCCACTCTTGTGGCTAGAGGGAAGCCGTGATCGGCGCTGATTTTCAAAAAAATCAACTTTGACTTGAAATTTTACGCTTATGGTGCATTTGCCAACAAAACGGATCGGATATTTCAAATCAGGGAGTCGTGTTCGATTTTTGGAGCTCAACATGCAAAATCACTGAACGCTTCCTTTAAGAGGTCCAATCGTCCGTAGTATTATACTAGCCAACAGGACTGATATGGCCACATGTAGTTCACATGGTAGGGCTACAACATACGTGAAAACCAGCGAAAAATAAAGGGGAATAATTTTAAAAATTAAATGTTTAAAATTTGCAATTTCAATATTTTTAACGCAAAAATTCAAAATATTAAAATTAACCATAGAATACGATTATATCAACCTTTCTGAGTAAATTGATATCAAAAGCACATCTGTCTCACGATTACTTGCGGAGAAACAGCTAAAAGAAAAATGGCTCTCAAAGAAAAGGCTCAAAATTACCACCCCCCCAAAAAACAGGTAAAAATCAAAATATTTCAAAACGCTTTGGTACAATGTTTTAGCAGCGCTAGGTGACCATAACCTGTGAATATCATTCAAATCCGCCACATCAAGGGTACAAAGGGGGTCCCACTGACATGGAATGGCCCTAAATAAATAAATAAAAACTTCAGAAAGACCTCAAATCCAGCCTTAAATATTTGTAAAGAGTGTTGGAATTGGGCAGAGGGTGGGAGAGGGTGAGAGAAGGCAGGAAGAAAGACAGAGGAGGGGGGGAAGGGGAGAGGGGAAACGGCACTAACTAAAATCAACATCAAAATCCAGAGTAATGTACAGTGTGACTCTAAATTCAGGACACATGGGTAATTGGATTGTATTGTAGGTTTCCAGTTGTGCCAACTACCAAATTGTTGACAGTCAGTAAAGTTTGAGTTGGCACAGTTGGCAAAACTGGCAACCCACAATGCAATCCAATTACCCATGTATCCGGACTTTAGGAACACCCTGTATAAGCGATTATTCTAACCACTTCTTCAGTGGACAGAAGTGAACAGACTGCACACCTGCATACAATCATGGTGATAAAATGCCTTCTTGCAGCAGGTTCCCCACAGCTTGCGGACACTATCAGAAGTCCCGACTTCCTCAATGCAGATGGGACACAACTTTTCCTGTTCACCCACTGGCTCCACCACCTGCTGTGGGCGATGCTGACAGCAATATGTCCTAAACAACAGAAGAAGATGTGTGTGGAATAATGGGACAGTTCATAAATAGTACAGTAAAAATGGCCCTAAAATAGCCCCAACATTGAAAAAATTGGTACCGCCACGAAACTTTCGTTATTACTCCCACTGCTAATGCAGTTGAAGATTCTGAAGAGTCCCTAATGAATGGGGGGGTGGAAAGTGGTTTTTGGGGGTGGGAGAGGGGGGGTTGCAGGGAAAAATGAGATCCGCCAAAGTATAAGTGTGGGATGTCCATTCACATAGTTTATTTGGCATGCACAAGCGAATGAAACTATAATCAGCGATAAAACCAACAATTGACGAGATAAAACAAGTTTGCATTAAATTGTTTCCGGGGAACACAACCCCAGCCCAGCTATGTCCCGCATTACTTTTACCGACCTATACAGACTTTGCCTTCCTGCTGCAAGTCCAACGTACAGCCGAAATTTCAAAAAACCTGTGACTTGCAGCTGCCACAAGTAACACAAGTAGTTGTTTTCGATGGGTACGATGACCTGAATATGGCCAAATTGGAGATGGTCATAGCAAAAGGTGGGCCTTTTGATGCAGACTGCCTTATATACGTAAGTAAAAGTGGAGAACCACATCATGCTTAACATAGAACATCTCATATTCTTGGCAATTACTTTACCAGAATGCCAATGTTATATGTACATACTTGAATTCATCAAAGAACTGATGCAAGGAACCCCTTTTAAATCCACATGGTAGGTGGAAAATCTTTTTGCATTTCTTGACACAACATCCTAGAGTGGCTTGCGGGAGGTGACAGTAGCTGCATGGCTATAACCAATTGGAAAACAGATTACACGCAGTTTCGGGAAGTATGAAACTCAACAAGAAATAGAACAGACCAGAGATTTTCCTCTGTTCAGCTCTTTTTTAATATCCTCAGGCAGGAATCCTAAAATTCCTTCGTCATCTTCACCATTCTGAGCTACTCCAGATGACAAAAGCTGTGGAAGAGAAAGTCACAACTAAAGAATCCCTGCTTGTGTGACCCTACCACCAGTAGATGAAGCTACTGCCTATACAGGGTTCGGAAATTTAACCTACCGTCGCTTTGGGAAATGATACGACGGGTTCTAGGCGATCACTTTGAGTATATGCAACATGGGTCTCAGACGCATAGTTACCGAGATTATGTGCTTCAAGCACAAGGTATAAAATATCCTGGCACGTATGCGGCCCTCCACACGACCTTACCTTTTTCATTTTAATTTAAGGTGTTATACCATGTAATTTCATTTTAATTTACGATCCTGTTAGGTGTATCAGGGAATGACCTAAGCGATGAAAGTGTTGTATGCAGTATCCGAAACGTATAAGCTGGGATAATGCACTTTTTATTTAATGCGAATTATCTTAGTAACTATGTGTTGGAGACCCATGTTGCATATACTCAGTGATCGCCTAGAACCCCTCCATCATTTCCCAAAGCGACTGTATATTAAATTTCTGAACCCTGTATATTTTTATTTATTTATTTATTTATTTATTTATTTATTTAATCTACCCCGTGATAGGGCGGAGCCCTTTTAGGGGGGAAGGGGAGGTTCCCAAGGGAGGGCGCTGTAATTATACTCATTTATGACTCTGAAATACACCAGGCCTTTTCTCCTGGCCCTGGGCAGAGTAGGGAGTGCAATTCGGCCCTGGCATGTCGGGTGAAAAGCAGAAAAAGACCCGGCCAAACAGAGGTGACGGGGGACGGGATTTGAATCCCGGCCTCCTGCTTGGCTGGCCAGTGGCGTAACCACTAGACCACCATGCCTCCCACTGAACCCTGTATAGCTACCAGGGTTGTCGCCACATGCAAACCTCCACCACCACAAAAAGATGAAGAACATGTATCTTACTTTGGCACTGATATTCTCACACAATTTTTTTGGGCGTACATAATTATATCAAATGAGGTGTCAGTTTGCTGCAGTACAGATTTGGGTCTTTTTGAGGTTTATACAAACTTAAAGGAAAAACTTGGACATGGCATGACAGCCCAAATCTTTCCATGTGTGACATCACTACTCAGAAGACTTCCACATATATCGAGAGATGGTGTGTTTTCCCCTATGTGCAGAATAATGTACACTCATGAACAAAATGGAGTCGGAGAAGGTCCAGCCAAAATGAATTACATTTTCCGATTGTACGAGGGCCAGTCAACACAAATTGATATTGATTTTTTTGTGATAAAGAGAATTAGTTTATGACTTGCTGTGAATCGCATCATGCGCAGAATGGATTGAAGTATTAGGTCACCAATTTCTGTTCGAATATTCTACGATCCCAGGCAACAATGACACCGGATGTAGAGTTAGGTTGATATTCGCCTCCGCTCTGCCAGGAGGTCAGCAGTGAGGACCAATATTCAGCGTTGAGGTTTTGCTTCAGTTTGAAGACAACAGCGATGAAGGCACACAACGTGCTAGGACAGGGGTATGATGAAGAAGTGTTCTGCAGCATTCCGATGGTACAAATCATCCAGCGAGGGTTGGTAGTCTGCTTTCGAAGAGACAGGTTTGTAGACTCACATCTGAGGAGATCTTGAACACCACCTGTGCAGTGATTTTCCAGGAAGATCACTGCGGAACAGTTGATGACTTTGCCAGAATACGCGGTATCTCCCGTGGTAGTGCCTACATGATTTTGCATTGACCATTTTCATGTGTGACGCGTTTGCACCCAATGTGATGGGGGCCCCAGGCTGTTGACACCAGAGGTGAGGCAGATGCTGGTGGAGGTTTGCAAAGAGTTGCAACGTCTTGTGGCCGAACATAGTGACTGGCGTCTGCTACTCATAATCTTAGCATATCGTACACCTCCCTGGCTGTTTTTTTCAAATGGAAACAAAACCTCAACACTGAATATTGGTCATCACTGCCAACCTCCTGACAGAGAGGGGGTGAATGTGAACCTAATATTTCCGGTGTCAGAATTGTGTGGGATGGTGGAAGATTCGAACAAGAATTGGTGTTCTAATATGTCAATCCATTCTGAACACGATGCCATTTGCCGCGATTAACCCTTAACTACGTAGGTGGAGCCTGAGAGGCTCCAAGCACTATTTAAACGCATGTAACTTTTTCATTGAATTTTATTTTCCACTCTCCTTCCGTGACTTTGTCAGAAAAACCTTCCTAAGCATGAAAAGGAAAGAAAAAAATTTTTAGTCCCTATTCTTTGGTTTAAAAAAATTCGTAACGAGGAACAGGTCCCTCTAACCACTCAGGCTATCCCTATGCAGGTGAAGCCAGAGCGGCTCAAAGTTGTTGATGTAGCCTTTTATTTAAAAATTTTTCCCTGTCAGAATATGCTGACTCAGCGTGTGATTTTTACGTTTTCGGAAGCCTAATGATCTGAACTGCACATTCTGTATGTGAAAAGTCCAATATAACAATTTAGTTGATAAGCATAAATTTAAATATACCGTTGGAGCCTCTCAGGCTCCACCTACGTAGTTAAAGGTGTTTCGCCCACCTACGTAGTTAAGGGTTAATTAACTAATTCTCTTTGTCACATAACAAATCAGTCTCAATTTGTTTTGACTAGCCCTCATAAAATGTAATACTTTTGTTACTTTTTTTTGACTTGTTTATTACTCTTTGTAAGGAACATTGTAACTAAATAAGGCATCTGTATAGCAGTGCTCTCTAGGCTCTAGCAGTCTAGGTTTGTTTTTATTTTTTGAAAGGTCGTAGAGCCAAAAAAGGCTACATCCACATAATAAAAGTTAGAGTTAGCATACGCTAATATTGATATCTGTTTAGCGTTAACCAAGCCAACTGTTTTAGTTAGCGGATTAGCTGTAAGCGAAGCTAACCTTTCTGTTAGCTGTGCCCACCACTGCAAAAAGGTAATATTGGAGAATTTTTTTACTTTTGGTTCTGTGGCCCTCCACTGGCAAGTTCAAAAAAGAATAGCAAATAGCACATTTGGTGGTATGGCTGAAGGTCTTTCAAGTTGAATGCTATGGAACCTGTACCAGTACTACATCAGTCCTTGATGTTGTGGCTAAAAAAAACTCCTGTGCTCCTCACTAAAGTTAGTCCTGTTGTCGCAAAATTAAAATTCAGTTTTCATGCACGAGACAATTCCTGACAGGAAAAATGGGAGAGGGAAAAACAAAAAAAAAATTAAATGGGTACAAAAATAAAATAAATGAAAATAAACAAATAAACAAAACTTGTAATAAGGCGCTGCGGCTATAAAAGATTGGTGACTAAGTTATTATATCAAGTAACTGGGCCTTTTTTAGGCAACTGAGCAAGGTAGAGTGAATCCATTGATTGGATGTTTTTAACCCAGAACTCACATATAATTATCAGTCAGGTGTGAAAAAATTGCATCTAATCATCCACGGCTTACCAAGCAGTAGTAGTGCACAACAATTCCCTCAGTAGTGTAAAACTTTCCATAATGCAAATCATCCACTTCTGAGCTGTGACAGAACATGCAGGTCTTGTTTAATTTCTTCTGTGGAGCCATGTTGCAATAACCTGATAAAGAGAAAAATCTTTCAGTGAGTGGGACTGGATCAACAATTTAATTTACAGTTTCATCACTGAGAGGGTATTTAACCCTGTGTCTCCCACTCAATTTTGCACTGTTCGGGTGGGGGTTTAAAAAGAGCGCCCTAGGTGAAAATCACTGCATCTGGCACTATTGGTTGCACTCTCGATTCATGCACAAGAGGGGGCTGAACATTGCGAGACATACCAACCTACGCTGCATATCGAGAGAGTGCAGCAACTGGCTCATAAACTATGCACAAGACGGTGACGTCATCTTATTGCGTCATATATGCGGTTTTTTAAAGGCAGCTTCTACCCATCTCAAAAATCCAAGATAATTCTATGTGGTTGGCCAGTCTCTCTGATAAATTATGAAAACAAAGTACAGAATCTAAAAATCTCATATTTACTCGTACTTCTTCATTTGAGTTGCCACAACTGGCCATAAGAGGGGCATGCAGAAAAATTGCACTGTTGTATTATCAGCAATCTGTCAAGGCCCATTCACACAGGCCGTCGACGGTTTTGGTTTTGGACCAATCAGAGTGGGCCCTCATGGTAACCATGATGCGTTGTTTACATGAGGGCCCGTTCTGATTGGTCCGTGGCGTCGAGGAGACCAGAAACCAAAACCGTCGACGGCCTGTGTGAATGGGCCTTTATGCACACAGTCCCATGACTAGACATATCACTACAGATGGAAGCAGGCAAGTTCTCAGTAAAACCATTCTAATGTTACGAGCTCCGGTGGAGCATCCTGACTGCCTGTAGGTAGCTACAGTTTTAGCTATGTTTTATTACCACCTGGTACATCGAGATGATTCATGCATGTGGTAAAGCGATCTCAGCTAGCAATAAAATACTGTTGAGATGCAGCTGAAATCTGTAAGCAGGTCCTTTTAGAGTGCAATTCAAAGTTAGGCTGGGAGCGGCTGGGAGAGACACTCGAAGAGATCTCATTATCAGCATACTGCTATGCTGCTTCTACAGTGGCTAAATATATCTACAGCCAAGTTTAATTATTGTTAGCTTGAAATTATATGATTATTGTAATTTGTGAACATGTCAGTCTGCTCTCATCTGCCTGATTGACACCTTGACACACTATAGAGCTGAAAAAACCACCTCCAAACACGCCAACCCGACAAAGCCAACTGTTCACAATGTCCTCTATGTGCCATTAACCAATTTCAATAGTAATGCAGTAAAAACAATGTTGTATTGACCTGTTTCTCGTAAGAGTGTAACGAAGTAATTTCTTCCCGTCTTATACTTACCGCGCTTGTTTTACGCTGCTTAACGGATTCTTTTTCCCTTGTCGAACGAAGCATGGCATGGATGAGAAGCGATGAGGAGTAACGAGGAACACTCCCTACAGAAGGCGGTACGATCAGTGGATCAGCCGTTGCATGGCTTTTCGCTTTTGAAGAACTGGCGTGTAGAGGTCTCTGGCTTGGTCTCTGGAGTCGGACATGGCAGACCCCTCTATCTTCTCTTCATAAATATGCTATCCTTCGCATCCACGCTCCGTGCCCGTTATAATGGACCCCCTGACACTCCCGGACACTCCTCTAATACGGTAGAGTCGGTAGTGTAATTTCTGTGTCCAAGATGCTGTGTCCCATCCGGTTGTAGTGTACGTGTGTACCTAAGATACGAGATAGTATGCCATGCCTTGCATGCCAACCGGGCTATCCCCCCGACAGGGCCACAACGGCACTAAACGGTACTAAACGGCACCTCGCCTGCGCGCCATCGTGCGGGAGGGTCGGGAAGCGCAGCGTACGCGCCGTTCCGTTCATCGCCGTTCCGATCACTCCATAGGATAACTGCTACTGCGATTCCGCTATCCGCTATCCGCTATCCTGCTATCATATATGGTTGTAGCAGCTCTTGGTTGTAGTCACATCCGTACGTAGGGCTGTATACGCTGACGATAGGGCTGTATACGTGAAGATAGGGCTGTATACGCTGACGATAGGGCTAGTATTGGTATTTATTGGACTGGCCATGCCCGTCAAGGCCCAACAGCCCACTCACTCCAACACTCCAACACCAACAACAAACATAATACAAAACAAAAAACAACAGTGCTGCCACCAATCAACCAGACATCAGTCCACCAGTCACCACTCGTATAGTCGTATTTCACTTCGTATTTCGTATGACGATAGGGCTATATACGCTGAAGATATAGGGCTGTAAATATCAACACGCTCGCCCACTCCACGTAATTGGTCATTTAACAGCGGCCTCACCTCTGCGCAGTATAAGAATCCCCATAAAACTAATAATATACCGGTACCTGCTCTCTCTCTTGCATGTTGACGATTCACCTTTTAAATTCACTTAGTCCTATGTTTTCATTGATTCAGGTTCTCGCTCAGATATTTCTTACACTAACAATAAATCCGGCTTGCATACTTGCAAAATCCGTACTATGCTAACCTGATACCAAATAAAGTTAGGACATGTGTCTACATACTTCTGCCATAAATGACCAAAAAGAACACTGAATAAATTTCACAGGAATGACCTTCAAAGGCCTTTTTCTCGAAACTGTTCTCATGTTGGTTGACGCATTATTGCATAACACCGTCCATTTAGGCTGACAAAATACGTAGCATTTATGAAATTCTTCAGAAATTCGTGAAAATGGTGGGCACTAAACTATATATTGGAGTAATTTCAGAACCTCTCCAGACATTTTTCTTTTTGGCCCTGGACAGAGAAGGGAGTAGCCTACAATTCTACCCAGACACGACGTCGATGGGTGAATTTTTCTCTTCAGTGATATTCAGGAAAAGGGCATAAAAATCACATACAATGGGCCAACTGGCATGCGTGAGTTCAACTGGTGGACCTTATTGGTTATGGCTTCTTGGCCCTGTGCATAAGGATACGTATATGCATTATGCACTGATCGTGAGTATTTGATGCATGCTCGCAGTATCCTGTAGGCATTCTCGAGTACAGTCGAGATAAATGTTCAGGAGTAGGCTACAAGACCTGCACCAGGGAAATGTCCAGGAAGTGTATCACACTTCATCCTAGTATTCCATTCCTCCAACTGTGCACAGAATCCTTGTGAATGGTACAGTACATCCATCAGCTCTAAGTTAACATACAAATGCCTTAGTTCTTTGAAGGTTAGACCTGTTCTCACTAAATAACAACTTCCTATTAATGGGGGGTGTGTGGTGGTTGAGATGGTAAGGTCTCTGCTTGCTGAGTGAAAGGTCCCAGGTTCGATCCCCGCCTGGGAGTTCCCTTTCACCTGTGTCAGGAGGGTCTCTGACCCGTGCCTTGGAGGTGTCTGGCAACCTAACCTCCTGGGGAGCAGCACATGACCCCTTTTCAGACAATGCACTTGCACCCATGTTCCCTCCCCAAAAATCCCTATCCTTACCCAATGTCCTTGTTTCCCTGCACCGGAGTGAAGTTAACTTAGAAAATTGAGGAAAAATGGTGGTGTACCCCCCCCCCCCTATAGAACCCATAAGGGTCATCACGAGGTACAATAAATAAGAAAATAAATAAAAAAAACTTCCTAATAATAATAATAATAATAATAATAATAATAATAATAATAACAACAACAACAATAATAATAATGGATACCCCGTGATAGGCCTCCTTGGGCCTCTTAGGGATCATCTTTTCTTCAACCGTCTTTATTCATTTGCCTATCCTGTGATGGGTTTTGAATGTGGGAGGAAATGGGAGAACCTTGAGAAAAACCACACGGGAGAGCCCATCGAAACTCTATCCACATAAGAGTATCCTCTGTCCGACTCGCAGAGTGGCCAAGCTAACCGAAATTTTTATCTCAGCTAACTTCCGCTAACAGCTAATTCGGTTAGTAAACCGTGGACAGCGCTAAATTGCTAATAATAAACAGCTAGAATGATTAGGGGGTTTCCACTAACCTTTCTAGCTGTTAAGCATTAACGATTTGGTGATGTCCATAGTTTTGCTGAGCAAGTTAGCTGTTATTGAACGTTAGCTGTGCCCACCTCTGCCGACTCGGGGATAGAACTCGGGATCTTACAGGTGGAAGGCTACGGCGCTAACCACTCGGCCACCGTGTCGCCCTACAACTTCCTATTTTCACAAATGTATAATTTCCCTATGGTAGTAGCAGTCATATAATATGGGGAGTGTAAAAATAAGGATAAGTTGAGGGTGTAGTGGTTAGTGCCACAGCCTTCCATTGCAGAGGTACCGAGTTTGATCTCCAGGTTGAACATAGGATACTTATGTGGAAAGAATTTGTTTCTTGGGTTCTCTCCACTGTCGAGGAGTGTGCATATATAATTATATGGGTGATTCTCCAAAAACGTACCAATACCATGTCCCGGCATAATAACTCAAAAATGGCTTGACTGAGAGAGTTGATATTTTAAACATTTGTAGAAGCAGTTGACACCTAGCCATCCCCATGAAAACAAATAAAAATATTAAATTTAGTTTTACTGCAAAAAATGTCTAAGGGGTTAAAATCACTATTCTTGGCATGTCCCGATCTCATTTTAAAGCATGCTATATTTTCTTACAATTTTATGAATAACATTAGACAAGTTTCAGTACTATAATTAAATTGTACATAGTTGAAGGTATAAAACAACATTTTTAAAACGATTTATTAATTTCACGTGACCTTGCTGCATCACTCCAAAGTGTGTCCCGAGTTTTCATGTTAGTCTCCTGGATCAGGATATTATTTTAAAATTTGCAGTGAAACAAAGGTATTTTTTACTTAGTTATTTGGCAACACTGCTTCTCCATGACACCTTGACTTAACTGCAGATTGATGTGGAAGGGGTACGTCTTCTAGTGGGTTAAAAAAATTAAGGCGTTTAAAATTCAGTTATGTGGCACATTCTGCACTCCCACTCCTGGCTCATTTTTCTATGTCACAAAATAGCTTAAATGTTTTGAAATAACTGTGATTCCATAGCATGACGGGTCTTCTTGTGCCCACCGAAATCTCCATAGACAACGTTTGTTCTGGACCGTGATATTAATCCTAAAGCATCCAAAGGCCATTCTTCTGGCTCACAAACTCCCGGAAATAAAAAGTTCACACTCCTGGCTCAGTTTTCTATGTCACAAAATAGCTTAAATGTTTTGAAATAACTGTGATTCCATGGCATGAAGGGTATTCTTGAGCCCACCGAAATCTCCATAGACAACGTTTGTTCTGGACCGTGATATTAATCCTAAAGCATCCAGAGGCCATTAAACTCCCGGAAATAAAAAGTTCACACTCCTGGCTCATTTTTCTACGTCACAAAATAGCTTAAATGTTTTGAAATAACTGTGATTCCATGTCATGAAGGGTATTCTTGAGCCCACAGAAATTGCCGGAGTCAACGCTTGTTCTGGACCGGGATATTAATCCTATTGTATGCATAGGTCATTCTTCCGGCTCCCGAACTCCTGGAAATAATATTCACTCTCCTGGCATAATCTGTCACTCTCCTGGTGGCTAACAGGATCCCTGCCAGGATTTTACAGTTAACCGCAATAATTTTTATTGGAAGTTGTTCCTCATAATATTAGATCAAGAAGTGAAACTCAATTTTTAAATATCTGTCTCCCAAGTAGTGAACATCTGGGCTCAAAAGTAGAAAGTTTCCAATTTATTGTACTTGAAATGGCCACAGTAGGCATTAAAAAGCTTCCGGAATTTTAATATTAATTTTTCAGACGCTAGTGGCTGATGTCTAATATTTTGAAACGCATATTGTTCACAAAAAGTATTATTTAATAAAAATAATTTCTACTTGCACAATGTGGCAACACTGAAAATGGAACATTACACTGTTGCGCGCAGTTAAAATTTTAACAAAATTATCGTTCTTGAACAAGATGCGACTCAACTCAACTAGTGTCTGAAAAATTAATATTAAAATTCCGGCAGCTTTTTAGTCCCTACTGTGGTCATCTCAAGTGCAACAATATTCCAAATTCTCGACTTTGGAGCCCAGGTTTTCACTACTTTGGGGACAGATATTTAAAAACTGAGTTTCACTTTTTGATATAATATTGTAAGGAACGACTTCCAATAAAAATAATTTTGGTTAACTGCAAAATCAATTTCGGAAGGTTTCCCCCATTTTAGAATATGAGACTTAGTTCCCCATATTTTTCCCTGATTTGTGACCTCATATAGAGTAAGTGAGAATTTTTCCAGATTTTTAAAACAAGTTTTGAAATTCATTAATTTTTGCTTTGAAAATGGTACGTTTTTGGAGAATCACCCATATACAGGTCTGGCAAATTATCAGTCGGTCTTATCAGTGCCGGATTTAAGGCAAGGCAACATAGGCAGTTGCCTAGGCGGCAGATTTCAGCATACAAAAAAAGTTAACGAAGGATTAATAATTAATATTTACACGACTGGGAGTGTAAATACCGGATTTACCATCAGGCGGAGTAGGCAATTGCCAAGGGGCGGCTGCGAGATGCCATAAATATTTTTCAAATAGGCTCCAATAATAGGAAATAAAGGCCGAAATCATTAAAAATTCAAATTTGCCACTCTGAGGCTGAAAACCCTAAGGGCAGCCCCTAGTTTCTATATAAAATGTTTAAACTCAAATAAAATTAAATGAAGGCGAGAACTCAAGAGAAAATTTGATTTTTAAGCAGAATGGGGCAGGGGGAGGGGGGGTCTCAACTGCCTAGGGCAGCAGATGGGGTAAATCCGGCACTGCCTCTTATCACTTGGATCTTCCGAGTCCCACCTGCTTGCTGATCCACTAAGTGTATGGAGCAACACCCCTACACTGTGGCGAAAATTATTACTATTATTCAGAACAGATGATGAGAACGGGGATGAAAACAAGACCCAGTGCTAATAAGGAACGAACGGACCATGCCTACTAGATTTGAATTGGCGGTTTGGGAGTCTTGGTCCTCCGTGTTCCGCTACCAGATTCTGTGTGTGTCGTTTGGTGTGTCGCCTGTTGGTTAAAGTAACTAAAGGAACGGAACAAGCGGAACACAAGCGATGCGGCAACTCACTAACTACTGATATGATGATCTGAGGCAGGGGCGGATCCAGAGAGGAATTTTGGGGGAGGAACTATTCTGTATTAATGTTGCCCCCCCCCCCCCCCCCCCCNTGCAAAGCCAGGCGCGTAAGCAGAATTTTTTTTGGAGGGGGGCCGATTTCATAAGCACTAGTTGAACAAAGCCGTAAATGACGGGGTGGGCGAAATTTTTTGGGGGGGTTCAAGGTCACACGAGCTTAGGTGAATGTGGGAGGTGTGAGTTTAGTATGAAACAAGGCCGCGCCATATCGCGGCCGTTCGAAAAAATCGCAGTACGAATGAAATCTGAGGTGATTGGTATAATGTTAAAGAGTCTTAGGCCCCATGGATCCGCCCCTGTCTAAGGTCACGGAGATCTGACAAAAACCTGTATGGAACAAACTGAGTTGCAGTGGGTGCATTCTCTCCATGTCTGCATGAGTTGTCTCGGGGTTGTCCTGTTTCCTACCACAAGCAAAACCCATCCCAGCACAGGTAATGATTAAAGTTGGTTATTAAAAAGATAATCCCCTAATGGCCCAAATAGGGGGCCAAACATGGGGTATCCACCACCATCACCACCACCACAAGGGAAAGTTCAGCTGGTGGTGGATTTGGGGTTACAACCAAGAAAGGAACACTATTTCCAGCATTCATGTGAAATCCAAGAAGTAAAAAAAAAACTCTTTTAAAATAATTGAAAGCCAAGATTTGACCTTGCACTTGCTAGAAGACAAAAAATCCTAGGTTGCTCCCTCATTAGGACTCACTTCACCAGGCTACAGAGCAGAAAAAATGCTACTTACAGTTAGTTGTCTAAATAGCTCGAAACTTCCAAAATTGGACTTAGTGAATTTCACTTGCATGCCCAGGAAATGTACCAAACACCGTTTTTGTTTGTTTTTTTGCATTGTTATAAATGGACAACAAGATTTTATATCCATGCACAAGGCATGGCGAACACATTTTAAATATACAGATATAAATAACATCATTCCAAATACATTTTAAATATGCAGGTATAAATAATAACAGTGCAGTGATAAATGCCAATTGCTATTTTACACAAAATTAAAAGCATCAAGATATGCTTACACTTGAGGAAATGTTGAAAACACTATGATATCAGAAACATAAATGCCTGCCCTCCTGCACAAAGAAAATATTGGCCAGTGGGTTTGGCATCATGTTGTCTGAAGCCACTAGTATGAGCCACCCTGATGTGAGCATTGTCTCTGCCAGAGTTTGATTGGCTAGGCTTGTGGCCATCTTAAGCATAAACACACTTGGCCACCATGGCCTGGCCACTATGCCTTTGCATTGTTTCAAGTGTAGCCTTTCATACATGGTGGCCCCCATCTGCATGCTTGGTGTCACAGCCAAATATTATGTGGTGGCATGGCCACGGTGGCCTTCTGTGTTTATGCCCGTAGTGGCGTGGGTCAACAACTGGCTAATTGGAGTAAAGGATTTTAACCACTCCTGGCAGGGCCTCCTGCCTCCTTAATGGTACAGGGCAACTAGCCCACATCAACACACACCCTGTCGTCCTTGCATACTACCTGAATCTTTGAGAGGGCAAATCCCGCAGAGACAGGAGGGATGGGAAATGCCAAATGTAAACCACAGGCCTAATGATGGTTGTGACAGGCTTTAAAGGTCTCTTCATTTCAGCACCATTAAGTCGTCATTTGTTGCAAGTGTGGCCCCTCCCTCCCTCTTCATGGGTATGAATTTGACCCCATGAAGGCTCAGGTTGTTGATAAGGTCACCAGGGTTCATGCTGCATAGAAGTGGTGTGACTTGAGGCAGTGATAGATGTGTTATGTATACAAATCCCTTTATCCTATTTGGGGCTTTCGGCCTCATCTCCTAAGAAAAGTACAAAAAAAGATAAAAGAGTAGCTTGTGAAAAATGATGTTTGGTATATCCATTCAAGTTCCAAGTTTCAGGTGTGAAAGAACTTCATTTCATTAATGTTCAAGAGAAAGAGAATTGTCCAGTGCAGCTAGAATATTCCTAAGCTTCTTCATATCAATGGCAGGTAGAGTTGAGTTTCTAGTATCATTTTTCTTTTCCTCCTTGTATGTTACTTCACCCACCATAGAAGGCCTGCTCTTCTTGGGTTTCTGTTGATGATTTCCATTTGCTGTGGTCTTGCGCAGAGTGCCTCTTGTGTTCCTTGCACATTGTTTGTTTTTCAACACAATTTTCTTGTTTCTTTGAGTACATTGAAGTGATGTTCTGTATCCAGGAACCTCTCTTTCCATAATTTTCTCAAGAATGTGGGCTGCTTTACTGTCAGTAGCACCATCAGATTTTGTCTGCACAAAGAATACGCAATCTTGGGAAGGCATTTCAAATGTTACCTGGAAAAAAAAAAACATTCCTTTTACAGGTTGTTTCACTAGGTAGTCCCCCCAAAGAATCAACTATATTTTTCTTCTCACTCTACCTAGAAATGTGATGTTTGGTTTAAAACTCACCTTAGTTCATGGGAATGTAGAGCTATTCAAATTATAAGCTGTAATTGACATTCCCCGACCTCTGTACACACTTGAACTCAACACAACGCAAATCTCCTTATTATTGCAAGTCGTCCCCAGCATATCAACACTAACAGTCCGGATTGCTGCACCAATGTTGCTTCTTTCCCAGTCTTCTAATGTCCAGGTTTATTGTTGCAAGTACAACTTTTCAAATATCCCCATTTGTGGCTCTTTGCCAAGTAAAAACAGAATACCCAGTTTCTTGTGACATCATAGTGACTTTTTTGGTGATTCCAGCAGACTGTGCTCACCTGCTTCAATTTTTTATTTCTGTAAAAGAGGTCTTCTGCCACAGCACTAGTCTGAAACACTCAGTGCAGCAATCCGGGCTGTTAATGTCGATATGCCGTGGCGAGCCTTCGGTAATAAGGTGATTCGCGTTGCATTGCGTTCGAGTGCGTTCTATGTCTCTGAAGGTCAATTACAGCATTTATTGTGAATGGTGCTATATTCCCATGAACTAGGTCAATTTTAAACCAAACACCATGTTTTTAGGTTGAGTGGGAAGAAAAATACAGCTGGTTCTTAGGGAGAACTACCTAGTGAAACACCCTGCAAAAGAATTTTAGAAAACATGGTAGCTACCAAAGGAAATATACTGACTTTATGAGGGTTGTGCTCGGTCAGAAAATAACGCATATCTGCGTGTGGGTTAACACAAAACAGAGAAAACTGAATCCAGTCGTCTATTTGTTCAATAGGCACAACATTTCAGACCTAGTATTTGTTTTGAAATTGGTCTCCAAGTTCTTTTGTCGAGGGACAAAAAAAAATCTGACTGGCATAATTTGATGGGATAATTTTTCACTTGATTTGTCCTTTGAAAATTATGTTTCTCATGTCAATATGATTTTTTGAAAACCACACAGAAACCATGATCTTTCATTAACCTTTATATCCCGCTGGCCTGAATATTGGGACAACGGAAAAAATCACCATATCTCGATGGTCAAGGTCACGATAATGATGGTTGAGATGTCGTCGGAATCGTTACAATATAAGACGCACGTCACAAATATTCGATGTTTTTAAGTCAATGACATGGATATTTTAAAACGTTGACGTGATTTTTTTAAAATGTGAATTTCGCGCCATTATATAGCTCTTAGAAGTGCAATAATGCTTATATGGAGTGAAAAACTGTTCGCATGCATGACTCAAGTCCCCTTCTATACAACACATAAGTTTGACATATTTAGGTCCACTTATAAGACGGTAAAAAAAAGAGGCTGAGGATCGGGTTACGGTTGCCTGTACTTGTGTCCGAGTCAATGCAGCATTGCCTTATATTTCCTTCATTACGCCAAAATAACCCTTGAAAACATCTGGAGCTGAAGCTAGTAATTATTGGCATCGTTTAGTTATACTATGGTGAAAAATAAGGCATAACAAAGTATGTAATTAGAGAAAGCCCAATAACATGGCAGCCATCTTTGATATAGATTATAGCAATTAAGTTAATGGCATAATTTCTAAATTTCTCGATTTACTTCCTAAACTGCAATGAATGGTCATGAATTTCTTTATGCTCATTGGGCAGATAGTGAACAACTCTGAAACACGGATGTAACATTGCTGAACTTTGAATTTGGCACGTTACAGGACTTACAGCTGATTCATTGTAAGAATTTATGAAAAAATTCAATATAGGTAGCCTGTGGCCAATTATTGTCAATAGCTAGCTCTTGTTAAAAGGTTGGCTTTGGTCACCTTGGTGGTGAGGAAAAACAGACCACTGACTCATCCTGATGTGGCTGATGACAAGGCGAGGGTTGTAACTATAATTAAACCCCACCCTCGAAAAATTCCCTATGGTGGTAGAGGAAGGGTTAAACATATTAGGGCCAACCGCATTAAGTTTTCCCTGTTGATGGTCTAGTTTATCATGGGACTACAAGAGAAATCCATTATGTAAAAAAAAAAAACACACACACACACAGTGCAAAGATTTGTCCTTGTATTTGTTTGCATGCTAGTGAATACACAAAATCCAGGATAGCTGGCACATTGTGAATCTAAAGGCCTAAATGGACTCTCTCTCACCACAGATGTTTTTTTTTTTTTTTAACCTTAGTGGTATTAAACACTAAAAAGCTCCCAAAATGGGACCTAGTGGGTTTCGCTTGTTTTCTCATAATGTAGCAACTTTGTCAGCTAGTGTCAAACAGAGTGAATAATAACACTGACTTACAAAAAAATAAAAATCAGTGGATATCTTGGTATCCAACAAGAATTCTAAGACAATTGAAACATGCTGATTCAAAATATGCAAACCATTTGTCTCTATCACCCACCATTCTTGAGATATCAGACATCAACCATCTATATATGTTTAACATTGTATCAATGCATACAACTCACAGAAAGAAGTTTATTATTGCTACATGGACTCCTGGAGTACTAATGAACATGGCTTTAGCTATGACAATAGTGCAAATGCATCACATAACCCATACACTATATAGTAAATTCTAGTTGAAGGTATAATACACACATAAATTACATACATCTACATACGATAAATAAGGATGTGTTTGAGATTGTTTGTCGCTTATAGAAATCCAGGGGAAGGCCCATACATCGCCTTAAACTAGCATGTCACGGGTTACATCATTTTTCGAGGAATTTAACGCCGTGTGTAACGCAAATACATCGCTAATTGCAGAGGTCACCATTCTTGGGCATGTGACTGAACAAGTGACCAAGGAAATGCTATAAAAATTCGTTTTTACATTTTAGAGGAAAACTAATTCCATAGGTGCATTTTAATGGTGTTTCTCTTTCTTTTGATATATATGATCATTGGGTTTTGACCACTTCCACTAACCAAAAAAGAAAAGAAAAAATCTAAAAAGGCTTCATTTTCAGCCGTTTCCAGATTTTTGCGATTTTCCCCCTCATCATGGTATTGCGCAATATGGTTTTATAAGCAGCATTAAGGAATAGGTGAGTACATCTGTGATTATTTTCACCCAGCTTCGAGACGGTCTAGCAACATTTAGGCCCACTTGATTTGGAAAGACCCCTAGTAAACCGTTCCAAACTTTAAAACGATATATCTCAAAAACTGTGCCTGACAGCACAATTCTAATTACATATTTGGAATCAGCATGAAAAACTGCATAAGAGACTGTAAACATCATGTCAGATATCTACAGCTTGTAAGTCAGTGTAATTAATAACCATCACTATGGTACAGTACCAGGCATAACTTCACAGAAAGTGATCTTAAAAGCACACTTAGAAACAAGCACCTGGGTTGTTGGGATATTGTATCCATGAGTCAGAAGTTATATAGTGTTATATGTACAGCCCTAATCATAAAGTTGGAGATGACAGGCCCTCTGGCAGGGGGCTCTACCAGTCCCTGCCATTACAGTATCAAATAATATATGGTAATAAATACACAAATACATGCCTAAAGCAGCTAGCTCAGCCCAAAAAGTCCATTAATTTGAGTCGGATAAAGAAAGAAAGGTCGCAGTGTCTCCAACTTTATGCTCGGGGATGTACATTGGAACTACAGGGAGTATCTGAAATAAGTGCGCACACAGTATTTTGAAGAACAATATAGTGACTAGAAAGGAACATTTTTCGCCAATACACTTAGTGCCGCAAATGCGTCATTCGTCAGAAATTGAGGGTCTGTGTTACTCCTTCCTGTATGGATGTGGCCTCATCTGTTAACATGACGATAGCAGGGGAGCCAAGCGAGGGCACAGTTCGCTGCAACAACCACTGGCAGTCTCCTTGATGAGGTGGAAAGTCAGCTGGAGAGAATGATTGGAGCATGATTGGACAATGACACAGATCTTCATGCAAAATTTTACTCATGCGCCTGAGGTAAAACTCGTATAGTTCATGTACTAGTGGACGGGCTGTGCTCAAATAGGTGTAGCACTGCCTGCTCCTCCACATCTGGCGTCCGGACAAATAATAATAATAATAATAATAATAATAATAATAATAATATAATAATAATAATATAATAATAATATAATAATTGGGGTTTAGTGCACCGCCCTAGGGCATCGGCACAGTACCTTTATTTATGCTTAAATTTGTACAAGCTTGATACAGTTGGTCCTTTTGCCGTAACGCCCGGGTACCGCGAGCGATAGGGAGGATGACAGGAGGGGATGTGCAAGTGCAGTGCAATGACATATGTGGTCATTTTGTGAGCTCCCCTGGGTGGTTTAGTCTATAGAAAATACCACCCGAGACGAAGTCAGAGATGGCCCTAAACTCTGCACGAGATGAAGGGGGTGTCCCCGGGCTGGGATCGAACCCGGGACCTTAGCATCCGTGGGCGCGCACGTTACCGCGGCGCCACTCAGTCTCCCTCTAATAATAATAATAATAATAATAATAATAATAATAATGGATACCCTGTGATGGGCATCCTTGGGCTCTTAGGGGATCATCTTTTCATGAACCGTCTTTAATCATTGCCTTTGCTGTGATGGATTTTGATTGTGAAAGGAAATGGGCGAACCCTGAAAAAACCCACGCGAACACGGAGAGAACCCATAGAAACTCTATCCGCATCAGACAGTATCTTCCGTCCAGCCCAGGGCTCGAACTCGGGACCTCCGAGGTGGAAGGCTGTGGCACTAACCACTACGCCACCGTGTCGCCCTCTGTGTCCGGACAAATGCATGACGTCCATGGGTGATAAACCCTAATTTTCTGACGAAACGATGCTTCTGCAGCACCAAGTGTATTGGTGAAAACTGTTCCTTTCTAATCATTCTATCATTCCTAAAAATATGTGTACTTATTTCAGATGCATTGTAATACACAGCTCACCTTAAGAAAGCCAGCGTAGCTCAAGGTCTTCACTTTGATATGGTTCAAAAATCCATGAAATTTCCTGGCCTCATCAGTTGACACTACATCATGTAGCATAGTGTTCTCCAATGACGGGCTGCAATGTACTCTGAAATTTGACGCAAAATATTAATATTAATATAACTTACTGTGCAAGAGGACCATTGCAAGCAATGCATAAAAATTTTCCCACGACTGGTCATTAGTTCAACAAGCCACTACTAGATTATATGAATGGTTCTGAGTTTCATGAGGAGAAAGGGAAAAGCAGTTATGTTACAGGTGCAACTGTATAGGTTTAAAAAAAGTGGATGATTGAAAAATGTAGGCCCAGAGAGTGAAATTATGTATACCATTTCTTTGGTCAGAAACATCTCTGCTACCGTATTACCTCTCATAAAGTGGCATACCGGTATAAAACGAGGTCAACCTGCATGCCGGAATAACCGAGGTAGATTTCCGTAATGTTGATCCTCGCCAAATTTTTTGGAATGCATCTGCTACAGTACTAAAATAATGTTACAATGAAAACGGGCGAGTGTACAGGCAAGTTCTGTTGCATAAAAAATGTAGAGATTGTGACCAATCCCATCATCAGCCTGCTTTGACAGGGGAACCCCCAGCTCCAACATACTGTTTAAATAGATATTATTACCGAAGCAGCAGTAGGTGAGGGGATATGGTATCCAGCTGCTAATGGGGAGGTCCGGGGATCAAATCCTGGGACCGGCAACTCTGACCGTGGTTTTCTGTGGTTTCCCACGGTCCCTCCAGGAAAATTCCGGAGTTGTTTCTGTAATGAACAGGCCACAGCCGCTTCCATCCATCCCTATCCCTTCCCAATAAGCGAAGCAAAAAGTAAAAAAGCAAAAAGTTCCTGACAAAAAAATTGGGATGAACTCCCCCCCTAAGGGAGCCAACGGCTCTATCACGGGGTAAATTATTATTATTAAATAGATATTATTGCCAGGCATTGCAATTGAAAACAATATACGGTACGGGTACCCTATTCGGAAAATGTGCCTTTTCGATAGTCTTTACGTGAATTTCGATTTTCAGCCAAATGGTCTAGTGGTTATGCCACTGGCCAGCCAAGTGGGAGGACGGGGTTCAAATCCCGTCACCTCTGCTTGGCCAGGTCTTTTTCCGCTTTTCACCCGACATGCTGGGGCAGAATTGCACTACCTACTCTGCCCAGGGCCAGGAGAAAAGGTCTGGTGTATTTCAGAAAGTCAGAAATGACTATAATTACAGCCCCCTCCCTTGGAACCTCCTCTTCCCCTCTCAAAGGGCTCCACCCTATCGCGGGGTAAATTTACAAAAAAAAAAAATCTCATCATCGTTTAGAATGAACTGGGTCTTGCAATGAGGTATTCACTTGTTTTGCCTCCTGCATAATATTTTTGGCAGGTGAAAAGCCATAAAGGGTGACCAACCTGGGAAAGGCTCGGTTTGGCTGTGGCAGTACTGAATATAGGCATAGAATATCTAGTCCACAGTTCAAAAAATGCTTCCATCAACATAGTGTTTGTCAGTACAGTAGCAGCTAAAAATGTCTGTCATCATGTGGATACAATGAGTACGGGAAAACATTCTTTAACATCTGTCAGTACCACAATTAATTTGTGTCTGAAAGTGTCCCACACTGGAAGGCTATTTCGGCCAAGCCATAAATATTTTATTTGTTGGGGAATAAAATAAAGACATTTGAAAAGAGTTTTCAGAATGTGAAATAGGTTGGTAATGTACATTTAAAAATCTCAACATGAAGTGAAGCCATGAAATCATTACTCACTAATACTGATTGGGAAATCTATAAAATGGGTCCAAAACAGTCCCGTAGATGGTACCAATCTTTAGCTTGTTGAAGCAGGTAACAAATGTAGGTTTCATACGTAAGTACTGACAGGGGGTGAGGGGTTAATTCAAGTCCCTAAATAGTCTGGTGTAAGTTCAATAAGAAGCCAATTTCCTGTGACAATAAAAACTGAGAGGGAAGGTCCACAGCAGCATGACATACTTTTTGAAGGGAGGGGAGGGCCCAGTGCAGCCCCTGGACACTTCTATGCCAGTCCAATAAAAAAGGCTGTGCCGTTATCGCTTCCCACTCAGGCAATAGTGTATTCCCACTGGAATACTACTCGCTGGAACATAACGACTAGCGATCCTGATGGTACAACTCTGCACTAACATGATTGTGCTACCAATAGGGCAACACCAAGATGGCTGCCGTATATGTTCCAGAGCAGCCCCGTTACTCCTACGATACGGTAGTTTAATTACAGAGTATCCACAAGCCCGGAATTTTGGCGCTCTCAAGCATCTATCACTGCCTGCCAACCGAATCCAGGTCTGCAAAAGGCCTCAGAGAAAAAGATGGCTTGGGTTGGTTCAGAAGGTGTCCACCCAAACGACCCGCCAATAGATTCTTGTGGAGCTGTGCCCGCGCCAAGTTCCAGCTCTGGCGGAGACTCTGTAATTAAACTACCATCACCACAGGGCTAGGATGGAAAAAGCGGGGGGCTGTTCCAGAGAGTAGTATTCCACACCGTGATTCTATTGCAGATAATTATACTAGCGCCAATGTGGGAAGGGTTAACGACACGCAAGATGGCGGCGAGTGTCCCGACCTATTCTTCTAAGACTGTGGCCCAGTGTGACAGTATGGGGGAAAGGTGGGGTCAAAAGCCAAAATCAGTATGACATACTGTACTTCATGAATGTTCCCATACCTGTTTTGTGAACCAATAGCATGGTTGGAAACAGGATTTGTGCAAAATCCTTGGCAACTGTCTTCCTCCTCATTTGAAATCCTAGATTGGCTTGGAGATTTTGGAAGAGGTGAGGATAGTGGAGGGTCCTGGGAATCTGACGAATCCACAGATGGTGCCGAGACCAGGGTTAAAAACTCAGCCTCTGAAGAATTTCCCGACAACACCAACTCAGATGGGTCACTCACAGGCTAGGGAGAAATAGAAGAAGACATTAAAACATTACTGGTACTGCAACAATTTCGAAATACCTTTTAATGTTATCCAACAAGCAAACGAGATGGCCAGATGCATGTATCTGGTTATCGCTGGCCATCCCTGAATGGGATCGAGGCCATGAAGAATACAGAATATATAATATAATAGAACAAGCAAATAAAGGAAACCTAGGAAGAAATGGCTTACATCCATTTTCGCCGTTTTTATTTTTTTTGGATAAGAAATAAATGATCTAGGAAATATTAATTCTTTGATCGCCGTGTCCGTCCTCAACGGACAAACATTTTGAGAATTTTTTGTAAGAAATCTATAAATCATAAATGAATGCGGGTTTCAGCATATTCACAAGCAAAAGACGCAGAATTCAACACAAAAATCACATTCTCAAGTGCTTTTTCGGACTTTTTCGTATGACATCATCTTCCGGCAGTCATATTGGAAAAGGTTCTATGCGCAATGATAGAGATTGTATGAAGTCTAGCTCAATTCTGGGAATAAGTACTTAGTTAGATCGGGTTCTAAGAAACATTTTGCATAGGTTAGTTTTTTGATCCGGTATACTTCACCGCCAGGTTTTTCCTGACCCCCGAGTAGATGCGTCTATGTAGTTATAGCTGTTATGATACGCACAGCCATGACTGTGGGAGCGGCGCAGTAAATCTGGCGGGAGCAGCGATTCAGTGCGGTTCGAATCATATACGCGGTATGGGGCTAACACGTCACCTTGGTGAGATATTGAATTTTTAAAATACAATTACGTCATGCATGAGTCAAGTGGGGGGAGTAGAGGCAGTCCAAGAGGTAAGTTAATCATATCATAAGAAAGGATATAGTCCAAGATAATTTTTGTAGTGAACTCCAACAATTTTTAATGGAAGTTGCTCCTAATAATACATTGCATCACAGTTTGTCCCTATGGTATGATAATGTTCGATGAAAACATGAAATTCAGTTTTGTCCTACTAATTCTAGTCCTGGTTCATGCATGGCCAGCAAAAAAAAAAAAAAATTGAGATGTTTTGATTAGATGTAGCACTAATTTTTGTGGGGCCTAATTCTTGGACATGTGACCAAAGGAATGTCATGCTCATTATCCTGGTTACATTTATCAGGAAAACTAATTCTATAGTTGCATTTTCCTCATCTTCCTCGTCCTTTTGTAATGCAGTGTTTCCAAGTTTGTGGGTCGATTTTAGTTATCACTAATGTCACCCGAAGTGGTAATTTTTGTGTCACTTGTTGCACCCCGATCTAGTTGCCTCATTACTCTCAGGTGGTCGAACATAACAGTTGCTATAGAATAGGGTACCTGGTTAGGGGTGCAACAAGCTGCAAATAATAACAGCTTTTAGCAAAATTTCCTATAACTAAAAATTACCCATGAACTTGGAACACCACGTGTATGTTTATTAGGTTTTGACCACTTCCATGAACTGAAAAAAGTCTGCAAAAAAATGGCTCATTTTCAGTCCTTTCCAAAATTTCGCGATGCCTCCCCATGGTATTACGCGATATGAATGAAACTTTATATTTAGTATCATGGCATAAGTGTGTACTGCTGTGATTTTTTTTCAGCAGTATCCGAGATTGTCTAGCAACATTTCGGCCCACTTAATTCGGAGTGATCTTAATATTGCGAGGTAGTTTGTCTTTTGACTGCGCCAAGGTCAAAAACGAAGTTCAGACAAAATGACAGGCCTTTATGAGTTACGAGTGACCTAAGGACCACAGAAACAGCAATGAATTCCCATGGACAACAACCACATTGCATAGTGGCATTGGAAGCAGTTATGGGGTCTGATATATAAAATGGCCAAGTCCACATTTGGGGTGTGCAGCAATTATGTATTTGAATGTCATTGCGTTTTAATTGCACATTTCCATATGTAGCCGAACTGTGGCAACATAATGATATGGACGTATAAAAGTTTCATGATTGTACCAGTGAAAGTAAATAAAGTAATCATCAGTTTTATCGCTCATTTTACAACTAGTTTTTTACAGTGGACTTGGCCATTTTTCATCTCAGATGGGTCAGTTCATGAGGTGTGTGAGAGTACCAGAATAAGGATGGTATAGTGAGCACTACTGAGACTACTGAGACTACTCTTCTAATGTGGGTTTCTTGGATAAACTACCCATAACTTATAGTACATCTACAGTAGCTAGTAAAATTGCAGCCCAAGTGGCACTAACCTGGACAAAAACCTCTCTTCCACTTATATCATGTGGTGGGACAGGTGCCTGAGGATTAGCCATTTCCATATGTGTGCTTATAATCTCGCACTCTGGTTCAGAGGTGGGAGCTGGGTCTTCAACAACCTGAGGACAAATTCAACAAGTGTCATTTTCCATTACTCGAAACAACTACAGGTGGGCCAAAGTCCTGTCATCCCCTCATAACATTTGAACTCAAACTTGCCGAAACCCAAAAGAATTAGATTGTTTCACCGGAAAAAAAAAGTGGAGTGGTGGGGTAATTAACAAAATGTGATAAATAATCTTCATTAAAATTATGTGAACTTCATAATGGATAATTATTACATGTAACAGAGCTACAGGAACACCAAAGTTAAAGTTAATTTGACAGTTAACAACAGGTTTGGGGATGTGGCCTAAAAGTATCCCAAAACGAGAGCTTGTTCTACTGTCAGGAGATTTGTTGCAAGTACAGATTGAGAATGTTAGTCATATGGGAGAGTTATGTTGCAAGGGACAAATTGCCAGAAAATTGTTTGTGATCAAGGCCTAAAAATAACAGTCAGTATTGTAGCACCATACAAAGTCAAACACATTTTAATCAATAATTAGAAGTGCCTCCCAAAATAATCGTGAAATTGTACCAGAAACTGAACAAATTTCTGAGGATCAATGGAAGATGAGAGAAACCCATTGGAATTGCACAATTCAAAATACACCAATAATACTGGTGAAAAATGGGTTGTGTACAGTGCTTACAATGTAACTTCTCAAAAAAGGTATTAGCCCTCCACTCCCCACCAGACACCTTAAGCAATCTGATTGGTGGAGCCAAGGTCGAGGGCCCCTGACCCACCAATCAGATTGGTGGGTACAAAGCCGTACAAAAGTAATGCCACTTTTGAAATCCTGCCGTGTATGCTTTAACCACAGAGGTCGCAATGTTTAGGACATGCCTATCTTTTTGAGAAGTTAGGCTGTAAGCACTGTAGTAAGAAGCAAAAACACTGGGCATAAGCTCAACTATGAGCTCAGCACACACATAATAATTGCAGCCCCTGCTGTGAACGTTATCCATCCTACTTCTTGTAAGCCTACTGGACTGCCATGTCAGTGCCTCCCTGTTACCTGCTGTGCTAAATAAAACCAATCCTTTCCTGCCAGCCACCAACATTCACCATCACCTCTTGGCTAGCCATAATTCCTGGACCCCATTACTTCAATGAAGAGCTTGTACTCGTATCTATGAGGGTCAGTCAATGCATTCTCGGCCTGACATAGAAGGAGTTGACATATAAAGACATGCTACCACTAAATTGTAGTGGCACTCTCTAGACCAGCATCCGCAAAGTTTCATAGTAATTGCTTCATTCCAATGGGAGTCTTGAACACTTAAGATAGCGAAGGTATGGCCTCTTCTTACGATGGAAAATATCCACACCTCACGATTTGCACTGCCACTGGCAAAATGAGTTCCACACACGATCTTTCATCTTTGGGAACGGGGGGTACAGTCCATAGTAGTCAGAGGAAGCCAAATCCCGGGGATGGGGGAGCAGTTTGAAGCCACAATAATCAGGGACGAGTGAGGTGTGGGTATTCTCCATTGTAAAACCTTGTTCATATACCTTACCCAAATCCCATAGTTTATGCGTGCCCCCAAAAAGTGGAGGGATGGGATAGTAAACAAAATGTGACAAAAAATCCCAGTGAAGATTACATGGACTTTAGAATTGATAATGATGAAGAGTAACAATGGAGATCGGATGGCACCGAAGTTAAAGTGAATTTGACAGTTAACAACTGAAACAAATATTATTACACTTTGGACAGTGAATTTCTGTGGGGTCTGGTAATAATTGCTGTCACTACATTAATTTGTTACGTAGCAGGACATTAATTTTAATAATGAACCTGAGGGGCCACACAAACCTGAAGACAGCATTAAAATTAATTACAAAAAATCCACCACAGAATTTAGAAATGTCTATCACGGCTTGCAAATTTCGAATTTTCTGTGCATTTTTGAGTGCAGGGATTTAAAAAGCCATTTCACATTCATTCAATTGAAATATTTTATCGTAGCACATTGCACTGAGGTCTAAATACACAATGTCATCACATTTTGATTTATTAATAAATAACAATGTTAAATGTAGTTCAGCAAAGGGGTAGCAAATTCTGAAAACTTAAACGATATATCGACATTTTTAATTCAGCGACAAATTTTTTGTAATTAATTTCAATTCAGTCTTTGGGTTTGTGTGGCCCTTCAGGTTCGTCATTAAAATAAATCTCCTGCTATGTAACAAATTAATGTAGTGACAGCAATAATTATTACCAGACCCCACCTAAATTCACTGTCCAAAGTGTAATAATATTTTTTTCAGTTGTTAACTGTCAAATTAACTTTAACTCTGGTGCCATCCTAGCTCCATTGTTACTCTTCATCATTATCAATTTTAAAGTCCATGTAATCTTCACTGGGATTTTTTGTCACATTTTGTTTACTACCCCACCGCTCCACTTTTTGGAGGCGCGCGTAAACTATGGGATTTGGGTAAGGTATGAGTCAACACATTCGAGCGATTTTTAAGTTTTGCTATTTCGTGTCTTTTATGTCACGAAATTAGCGAATTTTTTGTTCGCAGATGGAAAATTTTCAGGGCATTCACGTAACTGCGATGCGATAAAACTTACTCGTTAGTTCGGGTTGGGTTATGGAGCACGAGCTGTGCAGCAGGGCAGGTACCAGGTACGTAGGACAGGGTTGGGATCGGAGTGGGCCGGGTTGGGCTGAGAAAGATGGCGGAGCCCTGTGCTGCGGAGGCAGCCGGCATGGCAGAGAAAATGCTGCTGAACTGACCTCTGAAGGGCGTCCAGGTCACAATGTACCAAGTGGGGCAGGAGCTGGGCATGGTGCGGAGGCTGGTCAGCTCGGGAGTTTGCGACAAAAAAATTGGTAACATCCGAGCTTGGGCATCCGCATTCCCAACATGGCCGAGGAAGGCTTTTCCACGTGGCGGCGCTGGGTGGCTCGAACAAGCTCGAATATTTGGTCTATCTGGCTCTGACAGAAGGCTGCGATTTTGTGTTTAGCCGCGCAAATAACCAAAATTCGCTCGCGTCTTGAGGGGATTCGCCCATACATGAATGCCTTTTGTCAGAAGCTAATTTGCTGAAAGCTGAAACTCGCTTGTTTTCATGTTTAGTATCGTATATGTGAACACAGGTAGTTGGATTGTATTGTTGGTTTCCAGTTGTGCTAACTAGCAAATTGTTGTCAGTCAGAAAAGGATGAGTTGGCACAACTGAAAAGGGCAATTCCACGCGTTATGTACAGACCATCGGAAGCTGTATTGAGGTGTTTAGGAGTCCACCACGGCTAGGTACTTGCCGTAATAGATTAACTGTTATGAAAATCAGATGCAGCGCAGATATGGAAGGTGAGGGACATCATGGAAATTTCATTCGATGGCCATCCACGCGTGTGCGATTGTCTGAAATCTCGTTACGTACAATCCGTTACTGGACACCAGTTTCTGGGGTATATGCAACTAGGGGGAAACTCTGCGGAATTTGACAGCACAGGTTTCGCAGCTCAAGTGCATGTGGGGCAGTAGGGTGCGAGGAACCTCATCATGCCATTAGATTGGGAGAATTCTCATTTTGAACGTGAAAACATTTGAGATATCCACCCGTTACGTACCACCTGGCATCGTTACGTACAACCTACAGCGATTTCTGGGAGTAGCATAAATTTTTGGAGATTGGAATGTCTGTGAATTCATAATCTTATAACGGCACCGAAGCAGGTTGGCATAGTGGATAAGGCGTCCGACTGCTAATCGGGAGGACCTGGGATCAAATCCCGGGGCCGGCAACTCTGACCGTGGTTTTCTGTGGTTTCCCACGGTCCTTCCAGGAAAATTCCGGAGTTGTTTCCGTAATTAGCAGGCCACAGCCGCTTCCTTCCGTCCCTATCCCATCCCAAAAAGTGCAGTAAAATGAAAGCAAAGAGTTCCAGGCAAAAGAAAAACTTCCCCCCTAAAGACCCGAAAAAGGCTGATAACGGGGTATGAATTATAATTATTATTATTATATAATCTTATAATGGCTCCGCTGCACTGAAATAGGAACTAGGTCAGTTTTTGCCCTTTGGATACCTTTTGGTGTGGCTGTGGAAGGTCAGACATTCATGAATGCAGCAAAGTGATTGCACAGATCGATGTTGCATTTTGTGACCTTGAATTATATGAAGACGTCTGTCTCTCTTCCTTTCACATATCGGTACAGCGAATAACCAGCTGGCAATGCGCATTAGCCGAACGGATATCACAGAGCGCACGCTTAGATACTCTGGGAATAATACTGCGTTGTTGGGAATGATACTGTCACAAACTAACATGGCTAAGGAAACCATGGTCCACATGCTATCGGTTTTAGTCACTCAGATTCCAACTGCGTCAAGATGTAAGAACCGGACCCCATGTCTGCTCTTTCGTGGAATTGCCCAAAACCAATAATTCAATCCGATTACCTATGTATCCTAATTTTAGAGTCACCTTGTACATCCTTGTATGTCCCAGGACTACATCATCCCCCTACCTTCAAATGCCTGTACATACACATTCAATAAAGGCATATTACACCTAGGTTGAGGATCCCGGAGAAGACTGTACATCAATGTGGTCTTGTTGACATAATGACCATTGCCTTCGGCTGGATATGGACATGCCTAGCACCAAATATTAGCTTTGGTATACAGACGACCTTCAAGAGGAAAGCTTTTTTGATATCTGGAGCTTTTTGTTTTTTTTGTGTTTCAAATAAGAGACTGTGTTCCTGATTTAGTGTCATCCAAATGAGCTATTAAAATTGGAGACTCTTAGTAATAATTAATGATTTTGTGGCGCAGTATAGCCTCTGCTGCTCTTGTGCCATAAAACCTCAATATCAATCAATCAAATTGGAGACTGTAAAATATCACTCACATGTATGTACACCTCATTTCCTGAGTACTTGTCCGTAGGTGGCAGTAGTGGCAATTCTTCCTCCTCCTGTATGTGTGTGTGCGCTACTTCATGCTCTTGTTGACAGCTGAGAACATCATCATTGAACACCTGAAGGGTAAATTCAACAACCTTGTCAGGCAATGCCTCAAATGGACTTCATTTCCAGGAATTTTTGAAACCTCAGTCATTGCAACTCCACTTCTGGTAGGTCTTTCAAGTATTGGGGAGACATACGAAATCTCATTATTTCTTGTATCAAGCCTCCTCTTTTTACTTGGAGTTTCAAGGGGTTCCTCAGCCTTCCTCTTGACAACTTCATGGCACTCAATGCAATACCATTCAGATTCGGGACTTGCAAGCTTTCCACAGTCAACGTGTATTCCGGAAGAGCCACATGCGATGCATCGGACTATGGCCCATCGCCTGTCGTATAAAGAAGTCATTGTGACCCAATATGATCTGTGATCATATGTACACAATTATAATCACTGAACTAGAATTTCAACTCCTGTTTGTAAAAGTTCGTTAGTGGTTATATCACAATTGGTCAAAAATAGACACTCGTAAACAATATTTCATGTAGGGTAAGGTGGGGTAGGTGTACAATCAAGGTAAATGCATCCCTAGTTCCTAACTGAGTTCGTGTGAAAGGTGTTGCCATGCCATTTGACGATTTGTCTACCTACAAGACAACATCAGCACCTGTAATCCCGCACAAGAAGGCAGGTCTAATTACATCATTTGTACCAAAATGGTTTGCTGGACATGAATCCATACTCATCCACTTAAACAATATCCCAAAGACAACAACAACAGCAACAACAGAAGTAATAATAATAATAATAATAATAATAATAATAATAATAATCATCATCATCATCATCATCTCATCATCATCATCATCATCATCATCATCATGACATTTCCCTATGAGGGGTAGTCAGCGATGAAGGGAGACGCAAGCTAACCCAACATATGAACTAAATTAAAACTTGTGAAAATACAGTAAAAGTCTAATCTTTTTTTGAAGCACAGAACTCTATATAGTCCGGACGTTAAGGGATTCAACCGTGCATTTGGTGAAAAAAGCATGAAATTTGGTACAAATGTCCCTGAGAGCATACTCTTCAAATTCAGATATGGCGCCACGCCCGTTTTCTCCCAGGAGGCGGGTTGGCTACACTGAAGCGAGTGACAAGTCTTTTTCTGAGCGAACTATGCTTCCTAGGCGGATATGTGCCAAACAAATGTTGTGGGGAAACGCCTATCCTACAAAAAGTATATAGTAACTTTTCCACGTACGGTCAGTATTTTCGGAGCTACAGCGACTTGAACCAAATTAAGGGACGAAAAAAAAGTCAACCGTGCATTGGTG
>JYFJ02003835.1:0-37080 GCA_000934665.2 Catajapyx aquilonaris
TGAGCCAGCAAGCCAGTAAATTAGTCCTGAAACTCATAATCCAGTAAGCCATGTTCTGCGTGTACTATCATTTTCGCTCAAAATTCATAATGAGTCAGCAAACAACGATTTTCTGCATTTATTATAATTTCCCCCCTATAAATTCATAATTAGCCAGCAAGCCTGTAAATTCGTCTTAAAAATTTGCAATAAGCCTGCAAGCCAGGATTTTCTGCATTTACTGGCATTCTTCTTAAAAATTCATGAGGCCAACTCAGGATTTTCTGTATTCAGCGCATGCAGGCAAGTACATGACGTCTATTTACGCTTGAATATCGCCATAATGAGCCAGCAAGCCCGGATTTTATGCATTCACTCGTATGTATAAGCAAGTTCATTTACTCTCAAAACACAATGAGCCAGCTTGCCAGCAAGCCAGAATTTTCTGCATTCACTCGTATGTATTAATGTAAGCAAGCCCATTAATTGACAATGAGCCACGAATCGTGGATTTTCTGGTTTTTACTAACATTCGTACGGTAATGAGGTAACATGCCAGTAAATTAGTCATAAAATTTTATAACGAGCCAGCAACCCCGGATTTTCTGCATTCAGCTCATGTAAAATTTTCTCGAAACTACATTGTAAGTGTATCTACGAATAAGCTTAACTCTTCGAGCAGGCCACATCCGGATAAAACCTGCTGTCACCCTAATAATAATGACAATAATGTAATCTATAGCTTAATTCAGAAAGCAATTTACATGATTCCAGCTCTATTGTTGAACAATGGGCGCCAACTTGTTTTGACAACCGAGCTGATAACATTCACTAGAAATAGACGCAAAAATCCTATGTGTTTGTCCTTGATTAGCCACCGCCGCTTTATCATATCCGTGTCAGATATAGCTGTGGACATGGGCCAAGAACGCGCATTGTCGTATAGTATCACTGCGTAGTACCATATCCCTCGCATACATGGCGGAATTCACACACTTTTCAGGGTACTGGTGGCGCCACCAGCACCGGACAGACAGAGCCACAAATGCCAATTCTATATCCCTATCAGAGACGCAATTTTGAGGTGATTGCGACTTGGTACGTATCATATGCGTGACATGTGTGGGACAAAGACATTATTTGAGGCCCTTTACCCCCCGTAGGCTCCGTTGTGTGTTCGAGAGTCTCCCATGCGCATTGCACCCCCTCCCTCCCTCTCTCTCTCCTCCCCACCTCCAACCAACATAAACATCGCCACGTGACCCCCTCCAGACAAAGGCGCCCGATCCGGTTGCTCCCTAGATCCTTCCCCCGAGTGGAGCAGGTTCGGGACCAGACTCCAGCTGGGTCGCTCATTTTACAAAAAGAAGGGAGGGAGAGGGAGGGAGAGGGAGCTGCGGGGGATGGAAGGGGGTGGTGAGGTTGGTGGAGGATGGCAGCAAGTACGCTACAATATAATGTCTCATTACAGTTTCATCGATTGTCTACCCCAGCAACAACTCAGCCGCAACGTAATGCACCTGTTGAAAGGGGCTGACACCCCAGACGCCTTAGTTGCTTATTAGGACCAAACTGGTTGCTGGAGTCAACAATTTTACATATATTATTGACTCCAGCAACCAGTATATGATCAAGAGCTCTTGGTATGATCCTAAGCAACAATAAGGTGTCTGGGGTCAGCCCCTTTCAACAGCCCAACAGGTGCATATTAACAGGGGCTGGGTTAAATGCAAATAACTATTAAAGCAACGTGCTTTTTGAGACATTGTAACTATTAGAAGTAGCGGCTTATTAGCATGATGATAGCTGTTAAAATTAACTGTTTAGTCAACCCATTATAACTATTAAAAGAAACTGCAAATAACCAACACTATATAACTGCTAAAGAGTAACGTAAAGTAAGCAATAATTGCTAAGAAACATTACAACTCAAAATGAACTGTTTAGTTAACCCATATTATAAATTCTGTTAAATTAACTGTCAAAAAGTTGTCTAATCCATTCCCGTCTGAACGTGTCTAATCCCGTTTATTCAGACTACGGGAACATTACTGTGGATACATTTTTGGACACGTTCAGAGTGGAATGGACTGGACAACTTTTGGAGACGTTCAGACGGGAATGGACTGGACGACTTTTGGACACGTTCAGACGGGAATGGACTAGACGACTTTTGGACACGTTCAGAGTGGAATGGACTGGACAACTTTTGGACACGTTCAGACGGGAATGGACTGGACAACTTTTGGACACGTTCAGAGTGGAATGGACAGGACAACTTTTGGAGACGTTCAGACGNATGGATAGGACAACTTTTGGACACGTTCAGACGGGAATGGACTGGACAACTTTTGGACACGTTCAGAGTGGAATGGACTAGACAACTTTTGGACACGTTCAGACGGGAATGCTTTTGGACACGTTCAGAGCAGAACGGATAGGACACCTTTTGAGCACGGACTGGACACGTTCAGACCGGTCTGAACGTGTCCAGTTCGTTCCCCTCTGCGCTCGTCTGCTCGTCCCCATCTTTCTCTCTCTATCTATTCCCGGAGGATAGTAATCCCAACGACCTGCTGCCATCGATAGAGCGGCCATGGTGTGCAACTGCGACTCGAAGCATGCGCACACCGCACCTTCCCCTCCTGCTACCCTCCCCTTTCCCTATACCTGCAAAATACCCAAAACAGAAACAACAGTCTCCAACGACCAGACACGGGAACAGGAACACACATCGGGCATTGTTGGGAGGGAGAGAGAGAGAAGGAGGAGGAGGAGGAGAATTTATTCTTATTTACCACACCTTTTTGGAGTTGGTGGCAGGCATCGAGACACACACACACAGAGAGGCAGAACCAGCTGGCCTGATGAGAGTCTCTGGGCAGACCAGGGGCCGCCCTTGGGTGAGTCAATATATAAAGGTGGTGGTCAGGGGGGAAAGGTCACTGGGGCATACCAAGTCACTCCGGAATGTACTCGCAACATACAATGCGATTGAAGTATATGTACTGGCAGTTACGGAGAATGGTCAGGTCATGTCAGGTCATGCCATATGCATACATGGGTCAGCACTAGAGGTCACCCCGGAATGTGAGCTGCATTGAAGAACAAAGAAACAGTTGGCAATAATGCGATAGATGGACTGGCTGGTGCAGTTCCAGATTAGTGTCAGGTCATGTCAGGTCACTTGTGAGTGCCAATGGTGGTACAGGTCTGCTTCGGTTCCTTCCTAATCAAACAAAACTTGAGACCAAACAAAGAAACAGCTGCAATAATGCGATTGAAGTATGCACTGGCTGCTGTTTCGGGGAGGTCATGCCAGGTCACTTCATGTAACAATGGTGGTACTGAAGCCTAACAAACAAGCGCAATAATGCGACAGAAGTATGCACTTTACGTGTCATGTCGCACTTGTTTCATGTTGCTACGGAACAATGATCAGTGTTCCACTATTGGGCGTACTCGCACTTGACGCTCAGTGCTGCGATGTATCGTTTAATGATAAATTACAATAGGTCGGTATTTCGGGTTGAGGTGGTAAACACAGCGTAGTGGTACTGAAAAATATGTACTCGCATGCAAGAGCACTTTGTGCATTAAGTAGAGCTTGCAAGTACAGGCTTCCATTACAAATGCGGTGTGTCGGATCGGGCTAGTGCACTGCGAAATATTGGACTCTGCCGTTCTGCAAATACTCTCAAGGAACGGCAGGGAAGGTGCCCAAGGACATTATGACTAGTAGGCTCAATGCTGGTTTAGGTATGGTAGCGATGGAAGTGTGATTGGGAGTTTAGCCAGGTTTTTGACTGGGACGTATGTACAGGTAAAGCGAAATGTTGGTTACGTATCGTACAAGCACATGGTTACTTGTACAAGCGTACATACTTGTACATACTCGTACAAGCTCAATGTTGGGTACATACTTGTACGTAGCCAACATTGTGCTCATGCGAGTACATAGCCAACATTGTGCTCATGCGAGTACATAACCAGCATATGCCGACACTGAGAAGACAGTAGGCGGAATAGTCATTTAAATTAAGACAATATCTGTAACATTATGGCTCGTACTGTATCGACATGTCTTCTTATAAGTAGCCTACAGCGTTGTCATTGTTGCTAATACTTATCATGCAGATTCGGCTGTAATTCTTGGCCAATGAGGCAGTGCATTCTCAGATTGACATTGCCCAACAATATTTGCCACACTGCACTTCCCTTTCACTCCTGTCAGAATGAGTTAGTGAAAGGGGACGTGCACAATGAAAAATTGCTGGGTGCAATAATTAGATTGTAAATTGCAATGGCCAAAAGGGCTCTGCCGCCAACTGACGAAAATGGTCTTGTCCGCAAAATTGTTGCAACGGTGCGACATAATTGTTGTCATGTTGTTGCACGTGAGAGACAATGTTTGGCAAGTGCCCGACCTTGTCCGCCTGTTTTTTTGTGTGTGTTTATGTTGTGGTCAGGAACAAGTCCGTCGCATTGTTAGAGAGGCTGGCTTGCTCCTAATCTGCATAACATATGCTGTTCATGCTCTCTCTCCGCACCAACTCGTCAGCCCCTAAGTGACACTAACAGACCCACTTTGGAAGGTCAGTGACCAACCCACGCCAAGTGTCATAAAAAGAGAATTGGGGCAGCAGGCCTCTTTTCCTGTTGGGAACTTTGGGCTTATTATTACGAACAAACTTGGATGGGACATGGCTACATTCAAAATCAAAAAGGGAGCGTTTTTGTGTAATTCATGTGAGCAGTACACTGCTTGGTACCTGACGTCATTCCGATGCACAAAGTCCACCCGTGAATAATGAAACCGAAGCGTTTCAACATGGGCTTTGGCCATGTCGAGGGTTAAGCTAAGGTTAAGGGCTACGTTGTAATTGAACATGTATTTGCAATGCACTGCTTATTTTTAACTCTTAAAATTGTTTTCACTTGCTATAGGGACCTCCGAGTGGAATAAGTAGCATCAGGAATAGCTGCAATTTGAGCCGTCAACCCCGTGACTTTTGAATAGTTGTACATCCACAGCATGTACAGCACATGCTCTTTACATAGCAAGGTGTTCATTTATTGACCGGTACAAGTTGACTTAAGAAACTTGTGTCATCGTTGCCATGACGGCCAGGGTGGGTCGTCGACACTGTCGCTGTGTACATTGCAAGTGGGCGGTGATGTTCTAGAGGGAAGGGTGACAGTCCGTATATTGAAATTTACTGTGGCATGAGTAATTGCTAATTTTGTGTAGAGCCGGTGTTATTGCTTGTACACCAAGGTTGGGAAACTTATAACACTTTCCCTTTTTTCTAAGCTCCATCATGGCAGGTTTTCATGCGGCCACAGCCAGTGGTCATCGAGGATGAAAGGTAGCTGCGTTGACCACCAGCCACGGTCCGTAGAGCGCAGGATATTCCAGGAAAGCTTAACTCCAAACTTAATAACGCTTATTAGCAGCCTGGCCTTGACCCAACCCTCTGGCCAATCCTTTGATCAATTTTAAACGCTCCCTGAATTTTATTTGCTGGGTCGCCCCAGCTATATTAGCCTGTGTTTACAATCCGGACTAGGAAGCACTTGAGAGCGCTAGAGATAAACCCATCTTATCCGTGCCGATAGAGGTCACTTCTGGATTGGCCAATTTGATTCCGAACCCCCCCCCCCCCCCCCCCCCCCNCCCCCCCAGCCAATATTTATGATCAGCCTGGAGCGGCTGGAAATAGAAGGTATCTGACTTTTTTTTATCATGTGGGATTAAGGCGTGGTAAACTGCCTGTAGGGGCAGGGTGTGACCAGGTCGTCATGGTCAGCATAAGATTGGGCCATATCAGTTTTGGTAGTCTGAATTTAGGGTTTGCGGCCCTGCCAGGTTTTGGCCTTCCTCTAATATTAGCCGTGGCATCCTCAGGGCAAGAGCCTGCAGTGGCCTTCGATGTTGCTATGTTTCCACTTCACATAGTTCATTAACATGGAGGCTCCTTTATAGAAGTTGGCCATTTTTGGTCCATCTATCCAACGCCATGTTTTGGTCCAAGGTGCACCTTTTTGGAGCTTCCTGATTAATAATCTTTTGAACGTGGGCTCAGGGCCAATGAAACTCTGGTTTTGTTGTGCGTAGTTGCCGTGTTTTGATGGCAGGACTCAGCTGATATTATGCCAGGAGTCAAGGCTACAAGGAACTGCACTCGATTAGCGACCAATAGGTCGGTGGAAATCCGGAGTTTCCAGCTCAGCAGCGACTCCAAACGGATGGTCGGGGAACTCGCCCGGAGATTCAAAAATGGCTGGGATCGTGTCATATGAAGCTGGTTTATTTAACGGGCTATCCGTTTCTATGACAATCCCGATAGACTCTAGACCCTTCAGGGACAAGTGTGGGTAGACCTTTGTTAGTTTGGCGGACCTAAAAAAAAATCCTTGGGAAAAGGAACAAAGAACTGTGACAAGAGGTCGTGGCTAGTTTAAGTACTGTTAAAAAAAAAACTTAAGTGTAATTCTGGTACAAAAGTGAGTCATAGGACGGGAAATGGGAGGGTATCGTTTGATATACCTAAGGGCAATGGCTGGCTGTGTGTGGATGACCTGTGGCGGTTGGATGGTTGGTGGGGTGGATGACCAAGTGAGTCAGACGACCTTAGAAATTTTGCGCGCACTAGACAATATATGCGCAATTTTTATGCAGCACCCTGTGCTGATGACCCCACCTCCCGACAAAATGGCGAAATTGACCCATTTGGACAACGGTCGATATAGTTGCGTAACGTTTTCGGCGTAGCAGACAAATTAATTTGCAAGTGTTGTGGGGGAACAAAGGTTATGCAAATGATTTCATTGGAGAGGAAATGGCTCACCTGTCGTATGCTAAATTATTATTTGGACACCATGGATCGTCTGGGCTGGTTTTGTCAGGAGACCAAGAATGTACACACCTGCAGGCTAAGTTGGGGCTGAGGGAACCGTGCTGTCTGGGCTAGACGCTGGGAATTTACGCGCTCGCTGCGTAGGATGCGTAATTATGCCGTCAGATATGAGAAGACCGTAACTCAATGTCCACTTCCCCTTGCGGCGAGAAAAAAAAGCAGTGGTCCCGAAGGCACCCAACAGGTGGAGTTGGGGTGCCGTTCCTTCCCCCCCCNCTTCTCCCAACGCCACCTCTTGGATGCTTTCGGTAACACTTGCTTTCTTTTCTCGCCGCAAGGGAAGTGGACAATGAGTTACGGTCCTCTTACATCTGACGGCAGAACTGTGCGCTTCTGAGATAAGCGACAACTTGACAAGCTGTTAGCTCCGAAAGGAAGCCGAAATTGCCGAAATTAACTAGAGTAAAATCGGTTTAGAAGTACGTGATTAGCATTTTTGCCGCAGGATGCGCTCGCTGCGTATAATGCGCTCGCTGCGCTGGGAAGATAAGCGACAACTTGACGAGCTGTTAGCTCTGAAAGGAAGTCGAAATTGCCGAAATTAACTAGAGTAAAATGGGCCTTGAAATTCGTGATTAGCATGTTATCGCACGATGCGCTCGCTGCGCTGGGGAGATACGCAACAATTTGACAAGCTGTTAGCTCGGAAACGAAGCCGAAATTGTCAAAAATTAACTAGAGTTAAATCCGGTAATATCGGCGTAGAAATGCGTGATTACCATTTTACTAGGCACCAACTTGCCTAATTGGCAAAATATTAGGCGAAAGTGCGGAGAGAGAGAGAGACCCAGGCAGCAGCATCGAAGCGATATCCGACGGTGAAGTGCAGAAGCGAGTCGCCACCCAGGAGGTGGCGCCCGGAACGGCGGAAATGGGAATTCCGTGTAACTGCGGTCGGCCTTTTGTGTGTGCGGTTTTAGAGTTTTTACAAAGTCCCTAGGCGCCGTTTCCAAAAAAAAACAAAGGTGGTTTACAAATATAGAAAACACGGGCAAAATTTTGACACCACTCTCAAAGCTGTAGGCCGTACGGTGTGGCAGTAGTTTTCATGTCAGTCAGGCACGATGCGCTCGCTGCGCTGGGAAGATAAGCGACAACTTGACAACCTGTTAGCACCGAAACGAAACGGGCAAATTTAACTAGAGTAAAAATGGGCTTATAAATTCGTGATTAGCATTTTACCACGCAGTTGCACTACCCCTTGCGTGACCGTCAGCACTTAGGCAAGGTGATTTTTTTTTTCACCCGGTTTTAAAAAGGTAGATGCCCCTGTACTTGCGACTTGGGGTATGTAGTTGCGTGTTGTGTTTTTCTTATCAGTTGTTTACGATACCCAGGTCTCGTTTGAGGAGGGGGGTGAAACATGTGTCTGCAACGATTCAGCGCAATAACAAGTACAATTGAATATTGGATGAATAAGGAGATTCCAGGAAAGGCAGGGTGTTACCAGGAAGTTTCTGGTTGGTGGTTTGGGAGGGGGGTGTGTGTGTTTCTCCTCTTCCCAGCTGCTGACCTTCATAGGCCAAACTACTTGTCGGATCAATAAAGCAAGGTCGCCTTCGTTTCGCTGCCAACATTTTCGAGGGAGGGACTGTAGGGTGGGGTGGGTGGGTCGGGGTGGAGGTAGAAAAACACTGCGACAGCGCCATGGTGCTTGGGAAGATCTGTGCTGGACTGGTGATTGTTGGGGATGGCTGGAGATGTGCTTGACGTCGGAGTTTTGTCGTGACGCGATATCGACGAGTGCGGGTGTGACGTCAGGGAAACATGACAACCGCGGTGCATGGCAGCACGGATGAGTGTGGTCAGTGACAACAACATTGGTATAGAAAGAAAAGTGGAGGGAGAGGGGGGTACAGGTCTAAAGTAGACCAAGTCGATATTCAAACATCGGTAGTCAATACGGGAGGTTGTGACGCAGATTGTCGCAAGATCAGTGTGTACGTAGCTGGAGTTTATTAATTTTTTAGATGAAATAATGTGCCTACCAGCCTGGGCAGCGTAACAGGCGTGAATGACGTCATTCTGGGGGTGGGGGGAGAGTGTGACAGACCCTGACATGGGTTGGGGGAGTCTGGCCGAGAATGATGAGGGGAAAACAGTAAATAAAACAATAATATTATTAAAATATTTATTCATTTTTTTTACATATTCTACTACATCTTATTTTTTTTCTTATTTTACATATTCTGTTTTATTGTATACATTGAATTTTAAATGCCATATTTTCCTTGTCAGATTTTATTGTCTTATTTTAAAATTACCAAGTATTATTTACATTTTATTGAAATTAATGTCATTTTATTTATGTTTATATTTATTTTCGTTTTATGTAGTCAGTTTTTTTATATCATGCGATATTTATAAAATTTTATTTTTTTATTTAATTTATACCAAATATTTTCTATAATTTTTATATTTTAATACAGCCTACCATTTTATTTTTATATGACATTATATTTTACATATTTATTTACATAATTCATTTTGACACGTCATTATTTTATATTGTATATGCTACCCTGTAATAAATATATCTGCCGACCTGTATATGCACTGCATTTGTGGCAAAGTAAATAAATAGTGTAAATCATTTTAGTATGGCCCTAGTAAAATTAAATAAAAAAATGAAGTCTAATAATAAATAAAAATCATAAATAAATAAACATGAATAAATGAATAAAATTATTGGTGGATTTGGGAATATTCTGGAGTGACCCTGTGGTTGTTGATGGCCTGGTGAAGATGCTGCGGGATGGCCATCAACCATCTTGGTGCGAATAAATCTTAGGGCGAGCGAGGCCTGTCTGTTTTTGGCCAATAAATCTGTGCTGGGAAGATTGGGGAGGGGGCCAACGACCCAGCCTGAGAGTAAGGGTGTACAGTTAGGATGTGTAGGTTGGTTATAAGGTGCTGGGTGGTGGGGGAGCAGGGGAGGGATGGTTTGGGCCAAGGCGCATAACGGTGAAAAATGGTAACAACGAGATTAATCCTGAAAATGAGGGCGTCCGATTGTTTTCTGGGACTTCCTTCTCCTTGCAAAACAGGATGGGAAAGTTCTATTCCAGTTCGGCTTCTTTTTTTTTTTTTTAAGCTATTGTGCTAGGTTTTTAACGAAATCTTTGTAGCTTTGAGGTCTAGTACAATGATGTATGGAAAATTGGTGAACGGCTCGAAATGTATGCAAATGCCTGCCCAGCAGCTGAACCACTCTCACTACTTCACTTGAAATGATTGGTTTTTTTTTTCTTCGTTTGCAGGATTGACGGTTGCTGAGGCGTTTTTGGCCAGGGAGGCACGGCGCAGCTGGAACCCCCAGTTCCAGGGGTATAATGTGAGTCGATCACCTGTTATTATCAGTCCTTGTACAAAACTCTTAGTTACCACCTGATGCATGTTGCCTAGGATAACGCAGGAGTTGGGAGGGGGATAAGGCTAATGCCCTTGGGGGTATTTGTGTTGGTAAATAAATATTAGCCAACAAGATGGCAGCATGAGGCTTATCTGCAATGGGGAGATAACAGTAACTAGCTTGATTTACACTCATGAATATTGCCTGCATGGAAAGTTCTTTGTGTAAGATATGTGCAGTTATTCCTGCGAGATGTAATTTAAAATGGACTTCCTGCCACCAGGTGACAGGTTTGTGTTAATTTGATCTAACCTTGCAATGCTAGTCCGCAGCATTAAAAGTGAAACTGCCATGCCGACCAGAATTCCTTTCAAGTACGTTTTATGTCTGTTGCAGCTGCATTGTTGACCCAACTACAGTGTCGCAAATAGCCTGTTAAAGTGGCATGGTAGCGCATAGTGCAGTAAGGAGGAAATAGTATTAGTGACATCCTCTGTCTAACCAGACTAAATTTCTCGTGACAACAACACTGGCCGATCCAGTTCCCAGCGTGGTGACTAGTGTAGGACTGTGCCATCGGCCTGGAAAGGACCAGTGCGATGGCCCAAAATAGGCAAAATAAGCCCTTCAGCCGTTATTAGGGCAAGTGGCTGCAACAGATTATGAGTCACCCCACTCGCTAATTACAATAATTATTTTGTTTGCCAGTGCTTCGCAGACCTGAACTTTGCCTCTTGACGGAGGAGACACAAGTTTTGCTTGCCCCAGGGCCACTTAGCATCAACCACAAAAAATGGCGGAAAGGAAATGCTGGAAAACCCCTGCCTAACTCTTATTAAGGCTGAGTGGGCTTGAATTAATTCAGGCTCATCTGATCAGTATTGATCCTGCAGTGGAAAGGCCATTGAGAAATCCTGTTGCCCCCTACCCGTTCCAAGCAAGCTGTCGAGTTTAAAAAAAAATTGTTTTTTTAGCAGTGCACCAGATGGTTCGATCTGTGGTAACTGAAATTGAGTTTTAAATTGGGAATTGCTGTCCTCGTGCGGACATGTGCAAGGGGTGTGCACCAGTAGTCGCTTGGCGGAAGCGAATGGAAAATTGGTGCAAGGACGGGCTACAAGTACATCATGAGCAGGGGTGTCAAAGGTCGAGGTGAGAGATAATGAGAGACAGAAAAAGAACCCTGCTGTCTGAACCCACCCCCAGGGACCATTCTTGTATGGGCTGCCAATCAGATGAGTTGTGTAATTATCTGATGTAATGATGCATAATGCATATTAGAGTGAGGGTGAAGGTCAGGGTGTGGGGAAAAGGAGGGAAGACAATGCGGCATGTTGTGGCCAAATCCAGCAAAGCGTGTAATGAACCAGGGAAACGTGTTTAGTCCAGTGTTTAGGGTAGACCTTGGACGAGGAGGGAATGAAGGATTCCGACGGTGGCGAAGCAGCAGAATTTATTGAACATCTTGAGGTTTACTTGGGCAGTTACATTATGCGTGTAGAATACGCACAGTTTGTGTATGTCATATGGTGCAGCAGGCATTATCACTTCCGAAGAGTGTAGCAATTTATCAAGTGCAACAACCTCGGATATATTGCAATGGCAATTGCAATATTATCATAGGCGGCAGTGTCACTTGGGGTCCATAATTTTGATACTTTTGGCCAACCAGATTCCGTTTGTGCTAGTGTTAATCCGAGATAAAAGCCGTGTCAGGTCAGACTGATAAACATGGCGGTTAGTGATTGCGGCTAATTATATAGGAGGTTCTCACCGTATATGCGGATGACTTTTACAGGTCATTCCCAATCACCAGTGGTTGTCAATATTTGTGACTGACGGTTCACATGAGGTCATGGAGTCGATGACAGGGAATTGTGGGATCAGAGATAAGCAGGGAGATACATCATAATTACTCATTATACCATTATGCTGTGGCAGTCTCCCTTCAACAGCCAGTGATATCGTAGGTCAGGCTGCAGGAGGCAGGCTCCTATTTATGGAAGGACTCGTTGGGTTCGTACTTAACTTTTGCTTTTCCTCGTTGCAGGTGACTAAGGTGTTCCAGTGTGGATCCAAGGAGTGGTGAGGCAGTTCGCAGCCTCAGAGTTCCAGTTCTCTGGGATCCCGCCCCGCCTGCCAAATCCTAGCCTTCTCCGACCTGTTTGCCCCAGGTCCTGCCCCAATTAATCTCGGGCGACTGGGGCAGCCTTAGGGGTTGGGCACGTCAACCCCTTTCAACGACAACCATACTCCTCAGCGCGACACCTTCCCAATAAGTGCTTGCGCTGGCACCCAATCCCCTCTCCCCCGACCACCCCCACCCCCACCCCCACTCCCACCCCCAGTCCCGAAGAAGTAGAAGCAACAGCAATCCAAGCAACAACAACCTTCCCTCCTCCTCGTCCGCCAAGATGGTCAAGACCTTCCAGGCCTACCTGCCTTCCTGCCACCGAACCTACTCCTGCATACACTGCCGGGCTCACCTCGCCAATCACGATGAGCTTATCTCTAAGGTAATTGTGGTCTAACTGTTAGCGACTAATACATGGGGACATGTTGCTAATAATTAATTTGCAACAAAAAATTAATGTGAATATCAGTGGGGCAGACGTCCGTATTTCCAATGAGCTATAATCATATACATGGACACGGCACTTGCTCTAGATGCATCCCCATCTATCCCATCTTCTGAATAATGGAGTTAGTAAGTGGCTATAAATGCACTCTCGGCTCAACACCTCTCCCTCCTCTTCTCGCTATGAAAGTCAGATGACTGGACGCTTCCTCTCAATCAGGTCGCCAACCTCGCACTTTTTTTATATATCATTTTAGTCACCCATGTCTCTCTTTTTTTTTTAATTGGGCAAGGTCATGGGGCCATGAGAATTGCTTGATTAGGACAACTGCAGTGGGTGTTTCAGGGAAATGCTCTGTAATTCCCAAGACTGTTGAATGTGACGGGAAATTAAACACACTGCTTATTTTTTTTATAAGTTTTTTTTCCTGCTCTTTCCTTTGAAGGGATGTACAGTTGAGTCATGGGGAAGCTCTGCACTCGTACAATATTGCTAGATTTACAGATATTTGCAGATAAAAAGATACAGTGTAATGGCAAAATTGTGGCTTGCTTTAACGAATCTCGGTAGAATTGGAGCATGCAAGAAAGGGGGGTTGAGAGCGTGTTTGAGAAGCATGACGCAATATTTGGGGCAGCAAAAAGCCTCTCTCGAACGAAACTTGGGAGTTTAGATAATATTATCCAGGCGACTAATTAGTACGGAGGGAGTTGCTCATTATCAAGAGTGTCGGAAGGACTGTACGCATGAGTTAGCATCCCGGGATCTTTTTGGCTGAAATGCTCATGAAATCATTAGTGCTCTCTCGTTTGCACAATTTGTTGACACAGAATTCTGACTTCGTACACTTATAACTTGGTGAAAAGACCGGAGTTACATGCATTTACTGGGACTGTACTGAAGGAAGCACCTTGAATTAGTGCTGTTACATTGTTCATGGTTGACCGAGACATGTGGAATCCGGCTTGGAGATTATGAGATATCCAACCTGGGAATGAAGCTCTGTTATTTTCACTCCGCTCTCTCTCTCTCTCTCTCTCTCTCTCTCTCTCTCTCTCTCTCTCTCTCTCTCTCTTTTGTAAGGAGCGCATTAAAATTTTAGGCATTGGTCTGGAAAGGGAAAAGAAAGTAAAAATTTGCAAGGAAGAGCCTGTTCCAAGGGCAGGAATTGGCCTTGTGTGAAGCCAGAAAAGAAAAATGGGTCCTAGTGTTTGTTTGGCCTTGGATTGGGTGGGAGAGGAGTTTCCTTGCAGAAAAGTGTGGGGACTTTTTCAGTTCTTTTGCCTTCGGAAGCTCCGACTTAATGTGATCGGGAGGGTTGGTTTATTGTGGCAGACTGGGACTGGGAAGTGTTTCCTAACCCGTCGGCTGGTGCGGAGGCGGGGGAAGTTTAGTATGTTCAGAGGAAAACGTGCAGATGCGTTGACAGCACGAACTGATATGTATCCCTTTTCCTTTGCAGTCTTTCCAAGGCAGCCAAGGCAGGGCTTACCTCTTCAATTCGGTGTAAGTACTCAGCGGACATGACGGCAGAAGATTCTTCATCCTTGTTAGCTTATGTGCCGTGATTATTAATTATAGGCTGATGGTGCAGTTAATTACCTCGTGATAATGCGAAGGCAATAACAATTACACAAAATTTGCGATGAATCATGTTTCTTGTTGCTGTGAGATTCGCAACAACCCAGGACCCAAACCAATTTCTGAGGAAATGAGACTTGGAAGCTCCAAGTTTATTTATCCCCATGCCAGCAGAGTGAGCTTGAAATAGCTTGCAGTTGAGGTTTTTATTTTTTGCAGGGTGGCAAAAGGGAGGAAGGACAGTTAAGGGGAGGGGGTATGCACCTGCTGGCAATGGGTTCAGAAATTCTCGTCCTGGAACGTGCGATTCTCATTCACCGGGGAGGTCAACCTCCCTCAACCCTTGCCAATGTTCTGCAGCTTCCTGTCATCCCAAACTGTAGCGATGGCCATTCGGGCTGCATATTTGTTATGTTGCTTGCGAGCGCAGTATTCTGCTTTTACATGCGAGCGATTTACCACCGATGAGACTATATTGTTACCGCAATTGTTACTTTCGCTTGCATCGCTGATAAATCGCTTGCATGTAAACGCTGCTTAATACGTAAAGGGACGGAGCATAAAATCCAGCCGGATTTTCATGCAAAATTATCGTTACAAATTGATGGTTGATTTGTGGTCATTTGTAATCATCAGTGACTGGACATTGTTCTAATGATTTGCACTGTTTCCAGGGTGAACGTGGGTTGTGGACCAGCAGAGGAGAGGGTCCTCCTCACTGGACTGCATGCCGTTGCAGACATCTACTGCGAGTGTTGCAAGACCACCCTTGGATGGAAATATGTACGTGGGTTGGAATATCCTTTTTCTGAATACGACATTCTTTAGAGAATGTTGAAAAAAGCGGACCACTTCGTAATACGTAACCCTTTTAAGAGCTTTAAAATGTGAAAGGAGATTAATAATTGCAGTTCTGCTAGCAGTGGTTCCCACACTTAGGATCAGTGACCTAAAAGAGGGTTGTGGGCACGAGGACCATGAGAAAACCTTGGGTAAATTTTTTTTTGGTTAACTGAAGACGTGCCACTGTGGGTTATCAACCTTGGTACAATCCGTATTTAAGTCTGTGATCAAAATGTTGAGACATTGTACCGTAATTTTTCCTTCTGTTGTATGGGAAGCGTGGCAGTTTGGCCATGAAGGAGACAATAGATGCGAATCCATGGTGATTAATGCACACATGCAATGCATGTTAGCTGTCGCGTGCGTTAGTGTCACCTGGTTTTATTTTTTTCCCAATGGTGCTTATCAGTCAGGTATTTATGAGGTGCACGGGGGTTAGATCAATATTTGAACGATATGGATGTGGGGATATGTGCAACTTGTTACGTAACACAACAAGCGGATTAGTTTGCCTCGATTGCTTTCTCTAATGACTATTCAGCAAATTTTGGCTTCATAAGAAGCCATTCATGATTCGTATGCAGTAGATTAGCACATTCAGTTAGCTTGAACACTGCTTGCTGGAAATCATTAGTCAGTTGCTGGAAAGCGGAATAGGGTCGTTGTTCAGATGAAAAATAAAACGTCACGTGGGACAAGCGTACCCATTGGCATGTGTACAGAAGTGGGCTGATAAGTGGGGTGTTTTGCGATTGCAGCTGATGACGAGCCATTCAAAGAAATCGCAGTTGATTGTGCAGTTGTCTCAACGGGGGAGGAATGCCTTCCCTTTCTTCTAGAAATAGACGCACGCATTGTATTCAGAAGCAAGTGCGCTAGTTACGTGTGGCCAGCTGCCAACTTGTGTTGCTCTGCTTTCGACATCCCATAGCTGGGGTGAATATCTTTGTGGGATGATATAGAATTGTTGCGGAGGATGCCAAAGTTGGGTTCAGAATCCTGCAGGGTGATGTTTGAAGGGTAGTAGTGGAATGACCTGAAATAGTTACGGCAAACTATGAAAACGCCAGCACCATATCAGCCCGCATGTAACTTTTTAAAATAATTCGGTGGAACTACAGTTGAATCCGGATATAACAGCCTTGGCTATGACACTCGAAAGGCTGGTCCCGCTATACTTCCATAAGTCCCTACGTATTTTTACTCCCAATGTAACAGACTCATTTTCACCTCACCTCGGCCATTTAACAGACCATTTCTTGATCCCTCAGTGGGAAAATATCCTGCTTTTGTTCACTCGGCTTCATTTTCCACGCGAGGAAATCATTGACTATAGGAGTGGGGATGATTTTCGCACATGTCACTGATCTAACAGTTGCCGAAACGGTCAAAAATTTGTTTGTTTGTTTGTTTATATGACAAGAACGAGACAGCCGAATAAAGTAACTGATTTTTTGGTCCTGCGTAATTTACGGATGAGCTAATTTGCGCATGTTGTGGATAGTTTCATGAATCAATATGCAGTAGTGTGCATTATAAACATATGGAAAGCAGTGCATTCGTCGCGGTTCCGTGGAAGTCTGACATATCCAGATTCAACGGTATTTGCTGAAAATTGAGAACTTGGCCAGGTCATTACTTTGTCGAACTGTTTATGTTTTGAAACCTGGTTATGACCATGAATTCTGTTGAATCGACATGATTTCTAATATTCACTTTCGTTTCGCAGGAGCATGCATTTGAGTCTAGTCAGAAGTACAAGGAGGGGAAGTACATAATCGAGCTGGCACACATGATCAAGGAGAATGGCTGGGACTGAGGGCGGCGGCCAATGCGGCAGCAGCAATGCCCACGTTGTTGCCAGCCCATCATCGCCACTACCACCACCATTACCGCCGCCTCTACTGACAAGGCCTGGTCGCAGCAGCAACGGACAGAGCACCAGTGACTGTGTTGTGTCCGGGCCAGTGACAGACGAGGGCGGTGGTGCTTCATTAATGTCGTTTTCATCCACATCATTGTTGTCGTCGCCCAAACCCAAGTCATGATCTCGCGCGCTCCCATTTTTTGCCATTTGTTGGGATCTTATGGTTTTTCACATTTTTTTGTTCCTTTTTTTTCTACTGGAAAACTATAGGAGTTTTTTTTTTTGCGTGTGCGTGTGTGGGTGGGATGGGATTGGGGGAGGGGAAATTTGTTTTGCAAACCTTGGTCACAACCTAATGAGTTGGGGTACTTAAGCAGGATTTTAAAAATGTGTCTTGTTAATACACTACTACATCTTGAATAGTAGATGGAGCTCAATTGCTTTTTTTTTTGCGAGTGACAGTTTTGAGTTAGCTGGTTACATGGGTATTTTTTTTTTTATCGATGTGGTTATGAGTTCAGAGGGTGGGGTCAGGGAACGGAGAGGAAGCCATCCGTAAGTTTTTTTTTTTACAGCACTAAGTGTGGCACATATTGTAAATGTTCATCATCATTGTCGTCACCTCTAACACCCCCTTACGTCCCTCTTTTCCCAACCTGTTCCTTCCCATTATATCTTCACACAAGTGCAATTATTTTCCCCACTGTTAGGAAAAATCGACTCTTTCGTTTGAATTTTTAAAATATAAATTTGTCTTTCACTATGTGATGGTTAGGTTTTTTTTAAAAATTTTTTCGTTTATTAGTGCTAATTCAGGGCTAGTGACTTACCATTTTTTTAAAAATTGTGGCAGGAAATATTTTTTTGGACAAGTTTTTGATTTGAACCAGACAATAAGCACAATTGCATTATTGGCTTTTTCACCTGTACTTACGCTTTGTTTTTGTTTTTTTACGGCCGTTTGATCTCCCAAACTAATGCTCAGTCGAGGTTGCGATTGTTTCGGAAAAAAAAAATGCCCTGGTACATTTTTTTTCTTTGCCATATGCTCCTAGTGTTGTAAAAGAAAAGGCATCTATTGAGTGAATAATAATGATAATGGGGTAGTTTGCTTCGTAGGAAATAATTCCTAGCCCTTCGACCGAATGTCCAAAAAAAAAAAAAAGGATCTATATAAATACACTTGGCCCTCTCATCACAAGGCGTGTTTAGACAACAAAAAAGAAGAAAAACACATAGTGTTGGGAAAAATCGATAGACTGCAATTTCAGTACAAATTGTTCTCTCAATTTTTTCGAGAGGGTGGGGAAGAAGTCATAACGTGTCGTGTTTCTCCCACCTTTTTTTTTTTTGCTTTAAAAAAATAAAGTAATGGTAACGTAGGAGATAAGCGAGTGGAGGATTTTTTTAAAAAAAGAAGGGAAGGAATTTTTTGCCTTCACGTAGTTTGATTTATTGAGGACCAATAGTTTATTCTTTCTGACTTTCACTTAAGCGCTGTTCTTAAAAGTTAAAATAAAAAGCACTGCGGAGAACCGAGGCCGGATCAAAATTTTTGCATTTGCGAAAAATTTTAAATGAGAATCTCAGCACTCAGATTGTATATCACTTGTAAATATTCCTAATGTTGATGGATTGTTGCGAGATGGTTAGATATTGGTATCCATGTTGAAAAATGTAATTTGGAAATGTTGAAATCCAGAAAAAAAAAGTATATAATGATGGATGTTGTAATTCGAAGCTGAATTTTTTTTCTCTCTTCAAATTAACTTGGAACATGTACGTAATGGGATATAATCCAAGTGGTAGTTATGTCTGCTTTTTCAAAAAAAGAAACCAAAATATCGTTCACTGAAGTGTGATAATGCAGTGTCGTAAATTTTATTATTTTATTTGAAGCTGATCAATGCATATTAAATCTCGGATTGAGTTTGAAGCAAAAACGTGCGTCTCTTCAAGACTGATTTTGGTTTTGGTTTTTACGTTTTAAATTACGTTCCGGGGTTATTTCCAAAGAAATTAAAGATATGTAGGTTCAGTCAGAAGCAGTGGGCTACACGGTAACAGAAAATTCCCCTTTACGAGAAAGAGAAAGAAAAAAACATATGGAAAAGCTTAAAAAAAAAAAAAATCAAATCAAAGTTATAGTTTTCTAAAAAGGTCTCATTTCCACATCTCCCTGCCACTCTCCCTACCCGATCGAATAGCATAATATGCCTGTCATTACAAAAAGGAAAACTGTGTTTTTGAGTGAAAGTGCACTGCTAGTTGTGACCTTAGTAGTTCTACTATTACTACTAACTAAACTACTATTATTATAGGCTCTTTTTTCTCCCCCCAGTATCCCAACCCCCCCTCGTGACCCACCCCACATTTTCCATCCAAGTCATCGCTTTGCATTTGTACATAACGTCATCGTTTTGCTCCCCTCGTTCATTCGCTGTGGAGTGTGGGTCGGTGGAGCGACTACAGAAAGGTCTAACTCACTGTTGGACAAGGTGCTAATTGGCCGTGGGATGTGCCCATGAAATGAAAGTGCACAAGTGGGGATGAAACTCGGAAGGTTCCTGACAGTACATGTATTTGTACAATATATGTGACGATGCGTAGAAGCCATCTGCGCACCACAGATCGTACGAGTACACAGTACGCACAATTGGACTCCGTACATTGCATCCTTTCATGGGCGCCTGGGGATAAAAATTTTCTACATTTTATTTACGTGGACGTATTTGCCGCAGAATGAAGAGTTGGACTTATTTTTTGAGATGCCTCACCGACTCAGAAAAAATAAAAACCATCGGCCCATCCTAAAATACCCCATGGAGACATACATCCTAACATTTGCGAAAAGTGATTCCCCCCCCCCTCACCTCGTACTTTTTGTCGTTTTTTTAAGCATACAAAGGACGATCATATTGTCATTTTGGAAGGTGTGTAACATGTGATATGAAGAAAGAAATGGAGAGTAAGAGAGGATAAAAACATGCGTAGGAGTTAGATGGCTCTTACGTTTGGATTTTTAATTAATACTTAGTCGTTGGGTGTGCTGCGGACCCTTCTTCCGTTTAAGAAAAAAAAAAGTTTAATTTCGCACCCGGGTCTTACTTGTTGCGATGCTGTATTTTCGCACTGAAAAGAAATCGCAAAGTGGAACTTCCAAAAGGTACTGCTTTCAGTGTGCCAAAAAAAGACGAGTGCGATTGCTGCGAAAATTCCGCAATCGCAACAGAGTGGATCTGGGCATATTAAATGGAAGCAGAAGAGAGTCGTGTCTTCTCTGTGAACTATTCTGTACAGATCATAGCTATTTATTATTTGTACTACGGTAACGTGGCTGCAATTTCGGCGGGGAAAGCAAGCGAGACCTCCTTGACCATTTCCTGAGCGTAATTACTCCGAAGTGATCTTGCTCATTTTCCCCGACGACATTGCGAGTCTTGACGCTGCCTCCCCCCCCCCCAAAACATCCTGTGAGTGTTTAAGGTGATTTCCACAATAAACACTTGCTAAATAAACGTGTCACGTTCTTTCGCAGTACTCGTTAAATGTTCCAGGAAGATGACGACATTGATTCCAATAAGCTCGTTCGACTGACACATCGACAAATAATTGATGAGATCTGCCGTTTCATTGTGCGAATGACAAGATGCTCTCCACCCATTTTCTGCGAATGTGTCAGTTTGTTTGTATGGCCAACATGTTTAAAACCAGGCGTAAATCAACTGTAGCTGCAATGAAACCGAGTACGTTCTGGTCTGCATACAGGCCGATGATGTGCTTGGGTGTGTTTTCCGGTCTTTTGACATACCCGGTACCTGCAGATCCGGCTGTACCTCTCAAATGGCGTACACGGTGGCCAGGTATGATCCACCTGATCGCCGTAGCTATTATAGTGCTTGTGTTCGTATGTCGTCTGCCTCCGCATTTCGTCGAGATGTCCAAGTTCGGATCGACTGAAAAGGTTGCGGCCGTTCTGGACATTGTGGTCAACATGGGCTTCGGCTGGATCCTACTGGGCATCGTTCTGGTCAAAGCGAAGGGTGTGTGGGGAATAATGTTTGCAATATCGGATCTGAACATGTCGCTAAACTACCCCAAGCTCCGCCGGTACGCAGTTGTGCTAGTTATCCACTGCTTGTTCATGACTGTCATGCGGGCTGCACATCCTATGACAGACACCGTGTACTGCGAGGACCGCCGTGACTCCTTATCCGTCCTGTACATATTTGTCATATGGCACTGCTCGCTCCCTGTGTACGGCCTGATGGCGCACATTACGTTCCTGGCGCTTGTCCTATCCGAAGTACTGAAAGCGATCAATCGAGATGTACATGAAGTGTGTGCCAGGTTGTGTACTGCACACTTTGGCGAGAATGAGATTAAGATGAAGTTCAAATTGCAACAGTTGTCAGCTAGTTTGCAATCTGCTTACGATGTAGTCGATGACATATCTCGCACATTCGGGTTACCGCTAGTCTTCATGTACTTGACAATCGTGGTGACAATTACGAGCACACTATTTTTCTTCAGCATGTCAGGTTGTGCAGGAACGGGAGCGATTCAATGCTCTAAGGACATATCCATCGTGACATGTGAGATCATGTCGATCGGTACATTCACAGTCATCCTAGGCGCCATACCGCAACATGTAATTACACTGCTTCAAGAGTTAATGCGACACGCACTAAGCGCTCTGTACGTTCCAGGCAACAACGTCGCTGAAGAACCTGATCAGAGTGCGTGAACTGGAGAAATGTTTCCATTGCAAAGCGCAGGTGACAGGTCTGATCCAAAAGATGAGCGGTCCTCCGGTTCAGATCACGGCGGCCGACTTCTTCGCTATCAACCGACATCTCGTGACAACCGTAAGTGCATTGTACGACATACATAACTTGTACATTACACAATTGTTTCAGATTGCAGGTGCTGTGACCACGTATCTTATTATCCTGGCGCAATTCAAAGGAGCGGAGCATCGCACTGGAGGAACGACAAGTACAGCAGGTCCATGGGGATGAATTTGTCATGACAATCCAAAGTACCTACTACATGTTATGTTCACATGTATGGTCAGGTATGGTGTAATCCAGACTTGTACATATACATATTGTAGTACGTATGGTGTACTGAACATATGAAATTTTATGTAATTTTTTTAATTCATTTACTGTGCCGGTCCTTGCTGTGCAGGATCTTTTGGTGTAAATTGCTGCATAATTTGCCTCTTAAAAAATTAGGTGGATCCGCCCAATGTTATTACACAATTTCAGGAAGCATTACTGCACCATGGGGCACACCATGGAAGCATAATTACTGGGGTAATTAAATATGAATTTATTCAGTAATTTTTTTGGAACATTCTGTCCATCAATTTTGATGATCTTCACTCGACCAATCCGGACCCGAGATTTCCATCACGTGATCATAGAGTAGCAAGATGGCCGCCTTCTGACTCGGCTTCATCTGGTGTGTGCGCGCGCATCCAACCCGGCCTGGTGAGTGGATGAAGTTAAACGTGATTTGTAAAATAGCGGCGATTGTGTAGTTGTTGCCATAAGGACTATGCTTGAAGCGATTTCCCAGTTGAAATCACTGCGATGCGACAAGTGTCCTTTGACGGCGTTCCTTTTTCCCGCCCGCCCTCTTCTTCCTGTTGCTGCCGACCCGTGCGGACGTCTGAAGTTCCGCCCCTGGTTCTGCCCCGAGCTGTGCCCCCAGGTGAGTCCCGGTGTGTCCCTAGGGTGTTCTTGGATATGTGGGAAGCCCATAGGGAACGGGTGTGAAGGGGGTTCGGTCTAGGGAGGACAAGTTCGGACTTGTTCTATGGCCAAGTTGCACACGGGCGCCTCTCGCGGCCAAATTTGGCCTGCCATCAACATGGTGGCCTTATATGTGCAGAGGCGGGATGTCACCAAGATCTGCCCCGGGGCCAGACCCCCAGACGCGAGCAAGCAGAGGCCAACAAGAGCAGGGATAGGAAAGTCCCGCTTCTTCACATGCCGCCATTTTTATGGAAGGCCAAATTGGTCAATTGGCTGGGGCAGGTGGAGGGTTGAGGGAATTGGGGGTCCAAATGGGCAAGGAAATGTGGGGGTCCGTTGCAATGCAGATGGTAATTGTAGGGTGCAGAGTTTCGTGTCATTGCTGCTCGTTTTTTGAGGGAGCAGCCACGGTAATTGTAGGGTTATTACACGGTAGGTCGGCATGATTATACAGCCAGTTGCAGCAGCTCTAACATAGCTAAAATCAGGCTGTAAAAAGATCCAAGCATGCAAAATTGGTACAGAACAAAAGCCGAATGAAAATGTGGCGGCGAGAGACAATTAGTTGCAGTTTATTGTCACAATAGGCTGTAAACTAACGTGCTATGCTTTTGCAGACACGCCTCAACATGAAGCGCGAGAAAGGACTGCATGCCATGGCATCTTCGCAGAAAAGGCGAGCATCTGGGTATGGATCTGCGAGCCTGGAATCGTGCTGCTGGAGGATGCCATGGAAGCTAACAACTTGGCGGATGAAGCACAGATTAACAGGTTAGTTTTAATTGAACCGGTATTGTGCCGCATGATCACATACTGAATGCGGATGAAATTTCTTTCTGATATTGTACGTCAGTTTTTTGTGACCCCGTAAATACAAGGGAATAAAATTGATATTTCATGCGGAGTTACTGGGAAAAGGGCAGCCATGAATGAGGGTTTCACTAGATTTAAAATGGAGGTCATATTTTCCCATTCAGAATTGTCATCTTTTCTTTTGAAAATGTACTGCCTGCAGACTAATGCGATATGTAATTCCATCACTGGAAGACCCCACAATTTACAAGTTCACCATCGCTCACAGTCAGTTGTAATGATGTCCGTGTAGCATGAATGATGCTTCTGGGTTCTGGCACTTTGAACCCCAGGCGCAACATTGAGGGTGGACAATAATAGGTTGGTTCTAATACGAGACTGTGGGATGTCATCATGCACCATCCCCTCCCTGTATTGTCCTGATGTTACTGAATTACAAGAAAATAAATTCCATGAAAACGAGAAAGGAGTAGGAAGAACTGGGGTTGGATAGTTGTTGAAATGAATAGACAGAAGGCATAGAGAAGACATGTGAAGTGAATTAATTGCCATTAAACCTTTGTCTCCTGCGGCCATGTTGGTTGTATCACCATATAACCTAACAAAATAATTTTTTTAAATTCGCTGGTATCACCTCGACAGGAATTTCTTTCACCATACCCTTAGGAAATGTTCGTAGTTTCTATGATCATGAGTATTTACACCACTCAAGTGATATTTTTAATCGTATGAGGTCATAGGGCCGTGAAAGTGGCCTCGCTCCTAATTGGCTGGGTGGACTGCTCCGAGCTCTAGGCGGCGACCACTTGCCACCCACCTGAGCCACCCTTTTTTTTTGCACCTGGTGGATCACATTATCTCCTTTTAAACCGGACCTTTAAAAACATTTACCGGACATGTAATGCTTTCATAATTCATCATAGGGACTGGGCAATCATATAGAATTATCTTGGATGTTTTCGACCGTTGGAAGCCGCCTTAAAAAACCTCATTGATGTCGCAATAGGAAGACGTCACCTCATGCAGAGCATATGAGGTGGTGTATGGCACTCTCAAGATGCAACTTGGGTTTGTAGGTCTCGGACGCTTCAGCCCCATCTTGTGTATGTATCGAGAGTGAAACCAGTGGTGCCAGATCCAGTGATTTTCATCCAGGGTGCTATTTTTAAACCCCCACCCAAAGAGTTCATAATGGAATGGGAGACAGAGGGTTAATGTTATGAGGTTTCTCTCAGGCTCAAAAAATTATTTGTGATTTGGATTTCACTGACTAATAAGTTAACAAAAATTGCGGGTCTAATTTATTTTATTAGCTGAGCTGTGAGAGGGTGCAATAGTGTTCAGACTTGAGCACTAATTACAAACACTTTGAAGCAATGTTGGAGTCCCTGTCTTAACAGCTGTTATTTTTCTTGTTGCAGATGAGACACCTCCATGAACCTTTCTGCCGAGGAAGATGCCCATTGGGGGTTGCCAGACCTGAAGCTGCTCAATAGTGTTGCTGCTGGAAGTAGATGGCCTGCCCTACATGCCATTTTTAATATTCCAAAGAGCCTTGCCAAGAGAGATGCCACCGTCGTCTTGTCTTCCTTGTTACATATGGCATGGAAGAAGTTGCTCTTGAATAGGTGATTCGACCAAGTCACAAGCTACAACCGTCCTTTTCTCCACAACACCATACCTCTCCACAAGGTTACCTTGAGATTACTCGAAACTGTCAGGGACTGGTAATGACTGACCTTTTATGATTCCTTGTTGCACAAAGTTAGTAGACACCTATTTCAAGCACAGTCGACATTGCAGGCACAATGTATTTCACCAAGTCGGAGTGAGCTGGCTGATGCCTGCTTTAGACACAGCTTTTGGCTAATGGTTTTGCTTGGATTGCGTCAGCCAGGTTGTATTTGGAAGAATGCTCAGGGATAGGTTATCAAAATCACTTGGGGCCTTTTGTATCAGCAGGGGAACCAGCAAGTGAAGAGCAGTGGGGTAGGGAAGGGCATCAATCCCCTAACCATCAAGAGGTCCCTTGCGGGGCACTGGCAGGGACAAGGACAGAGCAGTTGGGAAGAAGATCCAGTGGAAACACCTTTGCTTGTTTGGGTTTTGTGGCCTCATTCCTGAGCTAATCTGAGATATCTGGCTAACTTACACATAAGGAGATCAGTGTTTCATGAATGACGCAAAATTAGCAAGGAACAGATGCTGCATGACTAAAACGTGTGACAAGCACATCAGGATGTTCCTGGGATTGTCACTGGATAGCTGAATCCATGCAGCCGCTGTGATTTTCAATGCGTTTTTGGCCAGTTTACTTAACAGTGGTGCAAAATCATAGAAAACCTGTGATATTTCATGTACAGTTAATGGCTTGTCCACACCAGGATGACAATTCATATCAGTCAACTACTAGGGAACATACTTTGCAATGCTTTTCTTAACCCTGCAATACCCAGGAGTCTAAATTCCTGCAAGGAAATTATGAAAATTTTTAATGGAGTTGGAAAAAAATACAATTTTTTTTGGCAATGCAAACAAATATGGAATGTAATGCCCAGGAGCCCAAATTATTGTGTGAAAATTATGAGGATTGGTAATGGGCCTGGAAAGAAATACCACATTGAGAAAAAAAAAATCCAGCTTTTTTTTTTGCAATGTGTGGAGAAATTTCGCATGTGCCATATATGGCACAGTGGGCATTAACTGTAGTTTTGCTACCTGAAATATTACTTCATTTCAAGGCAAAAATTAAGTATAAATAATAGGTGTAGTGTGGATATATTTTAATGACCTTATTAAATACATTATAATTACGTTTTAAATGTAACAAATGACATTAACTTACTGTCTCAATTGCTGTGAAATTCCTCGAAACAATTTCTCTTATTTTGAAAACACAAAGATGCCTTGCACTTTTTACATGATACATAGGATTTGCCTGAGCAATTCTTGCACCTGTTGTGGTTGGAGTTCCATAATAGCATGTGTCCCACACCATCAGTTCTCACGTCATTGTTTGAGATTGGAGATGACCTTTTCTTCTTGGCTGGCCTCTTCTAGCCTGGTCATGGCCTTTCTGCACGCTTCTGCTTCCCAGCAAGAATCAGTGCAGTCAACACATCCCACTGGAACTCCCTCAGGGCCATCACTTTTGTGACATTCAGCCGTGCTCAGTGGCGGCGATACAGAAGCCAGGCATTTACTAAGGCAACAGTGATGGTATGCCACCAAATGTACAAATACCACCACCTGGAGCGGATGGGGTACTTGTACAGTGAGGTGGGCATGTCTAATAGGTCAATCCCCGCCATGAACTTGTTATACTCTGGAAGAACTGCTGGTCGGGACACATCAACGTGCTTCTTCTCCTTGCGACCCCACCTTGACACAGCGTCCTGGGGCTCCACGCTTGCATAGGATTGGCTGAGACTAGGGTTACTGCCTCATTATCGAGCCATCTTACTGCTACTGCCCTGTCCTCCTACACATCACATATTTTCTTTTACCGCCAAAAGTCCTGACCGCCAAACTGAACAGGGCTCCAAATCCAGTTATTTTAGTGGGTTGCCAACTGTGGGAAGACCTCACGATCCTTTGAGCGTATTCACCAGGTCGGAGTGAGCTGGCTGGTGCCTGCTTTAGACACATTTGGCTAATGGTTTTGCTTGGATTGCAGTTGCCAGGTTGTATTTGGAAGAATGCTCAGGGATAGGTTATCAAAATCACTTGGGGCCTTTTGTATCAGTAGAGGAACCAGCAATGAAGAGTAGTGGGGTAGGGAAGGGCATCAATCTCCTAACCATCAAGAGGTCCCTTGCGGGGTGCTGGTGGGGACAAGGACAGAGCAGTTGGGAAGAAGATCCAGGGGAAACACCTTTGCTTGTTGGGATTTTGGGGCCTCATTCCTGAGCTAAGCTTAGATATCTGGCTAACGTACACTTGTCTAAGGAGACAATGTGGCTGATGTTGGAAATGTCGGTCGTCTTACTCAACGGTAGCCAATCGAGTATGCTAAAGCTAAAACAAATGTATTACATAAATCTGTACGCTACTGGCTACACTTGCAAGAGTAATATTACTCGTCGTGCTAGTAACACTTTCACTCTATTCGGTGGTGATGCAGTTGTAACCCTAACCATTATCACCAACCGCCCCACCTGCACCAACAATTGAAGGAAGGAACAGCTCCATTGGAGAATGGGAAGCACACACGCAGAGAGGACGACATGCAACCAGCTCCGGAGAGGCAATGACCTGAATGTATTGAAGAGTCTAAATAAGCGGGATGCAGGTGGCAAATTGGGGACTTTTTCTTGAACCTGTCCTTCAAGTCTGTCCGAAATGAAGTGACGTTTTTCGTAGTTATGGAGCTATATGCATGGGATTATGTGGTCTAGAGATGTTATCAAAACCTCCCAAGTTCCCATCCTTTAAGTATTACATGCCATTTAAGTACAGGTTTGCATGAAATTTCTGAGTTATTAAAACATGGTAATGCCACATGATGTGTACATATCGTTGCACACTATTAACACTGCATTAGCTAGAGGTGGTGCTGGGCAATAAATCTTAAAACCTGCCAGTAAAGTTCACAGAATGTAAGTAACACATCGATTCTGGTGATGACAGTTTTGGTCATATTTGACTCTTCACCTTAATGTTTTTTGGCATTTGTCCACACTTGACTCGATTGGTTTGAAGTGGCAATGGTATGGTGAAAGTCGAACTACTTGATATTGGGTTGTCATCCACGTTGCTGTCTCCATTTTTTAAATTGTTGTACAGCTAAGAGCAGGATCTGGATCGTTGGGGATGGAGTTGGTTTGTCACCATGTGAATGACATATACTTGTATACCTCACCCATCCGACCTACAGTTACGCGTACTTGTACTGTGGTCATAATAATCTTGCTTGAGAAATTTGTACATGAATTAAGTATGCACTAGCTGATCAAACTTGGTCACAATATTGTAAACAGCCATATTCAATTTTCCTAATGACTGGAACATGTCACCCTGCTGTGGTTTCAGGGAACTGGTTTATGTTGTTGCCGATTGCTACTGATGAAGTAGTGGGTTTCATTCTGTACTTTAGAACTTGAGCTGAGTGACATATTTGAGGGTTTTTTCGTCTGAACACATGATGTGGATTTGATCCAGCTTGCACCATTCGGTTCATTTTCAAGATTTATTTCTCCAACTCAGCAGTCATGTCGTCCAAAATTTTGGTCCGATGAGGACATCAGCAGCTTGAATTGACTGCAAGGAAATTGTGCGAAAGTGAAGCGATTCACACCCAGCACCTATGAAAGGACACAACGGTGTTTATTTTAGTTGATGGCCCTCGATTCGGGGAGTTATTAACACAGTTATTGACAGCTATTGAGGAGTATTTCGACGGCTGGTTCTAGTGGATCCAGAACATTGGTTATCAGACTTGTTTTATTGTCGTCAGGTGAATTAGTGTAACATGAAGTACCACATTTGGGATCATCGTAAGTCGCCATGGATGATAATGTCCGACCTTCGGAATAGTTGGATCCTATTCTTGCAAGCCTGTGGTGTTCAAGCTGGTCTGTTTCGTAGCTCTGGGTCACAAAGACCTTTTAAGAATCATAATAAATTGTCATTTGATAATTCCTTCAATAACATGGTTACAGTGTTAACTAAAACGAGTTACATATACATCCTTTTGGCAGAGTTTATTAGTGTATGGTCCACATTCTATCCGTCCATCACGACTGTGAAATACTTGACGTAAGTCGCACAGTGACTCTGTGTGTCTTGGCACTACTGGTCATGACTCTGCTGGCAACTGTGCTTCATCTGTGGCTCAAAGCAATCCAAACAAGTCATCCGGCGCATCGCCCGGTATCTTCTTGTTGTAAGTTGTGAATGTCACATGTTGCGATCGATCATACCCCTTCTTTACAAAGTAACTGAGGAGGGAGGTGGTCTTGCCGATAAGATAATATGGTTCACTTCTATACTGGGAGGCGTAATCATTATAGAAAGTTTTATTCGTAATGTGCAAAACAAAGGTATTGTTCTAATACAGTTCAATGTGGTATAATACTATGGAGGCTCGAGAGATGGAATATAATTTTGAATCTGGTGTCTGATGTTCTCTAACAATATTAACACCTGGAATTAACTAAATACCGCTTATTGCACTGAAAATCATGGAATTTATTATAATATTTTATTATCTGGTGCATATTGCCCTTCACTGACCTCAGAATCCGTAAGAAAAGATACGACGTCTACGGAGACAAGAAAATCATGAATTTTATCAGTCGACTTTTGGTGCTGGAATAGTGATGTGTCCTCAGGTCTACAATGGACGGAGCTGATGTAGCTGTTGTGTACTGGAAAGGTTTCAGCAGCTGCGCTGTTGATTACAATATCACCGGAAGGGCACCTTGCAATAATATTCTGGAGAAATATCGTGGAGTCTACAGAGACTTACTTGTTGGCGGACTTGGTGATAAATGCAACACTTGTTAGTCAGGCGTTATAAGAAATACTCCTCCAGAACTTGTCAAGTTCTTTTTGAACTGCGATAGTCACAACAGATGCCCAAGGAAAAATTCCACCCCTGAGAGTAACAGCGGAGGGTAAACAGGTCTTGATTCGCTGCTCGTGTTGTTCTTTGTTCACTTGGTGAAATTTTCATGCTCTGGATAGATGTACCATTACTCATAGCATTGTATACCTGAACTATGTGGATGAAATGTACCAAGAAGGCGAGAGATAATCCCTTTAACTGACATATTATTCTGAAAAATTCTTCAGCTATAATAAAACAATGTCATCAAGGTTGGTGCTATTCGTGTCTCTGAAAGGAAGGTTTTACTAAGCCAGAGGAATTTGTGGATGTACAATGAAATGGGCAGCATAAATTTTTGTGGCCAGAATGAACACGTTTGTACTCGATGAGGACTCTTCCTGAACCATGCTCTCAGTTCCTTCTTCCCTTTAATATCAGGAAGGTGGAAGAAGACATGATCAGCAGACGTTTCCATAATGCTCATATAATGCTGTTTCCTGGCACGACTGTCCCACTCACAAATAGAACAACACTATTTTGTGTGCCCTTTTTTGCGATGATTTTTAAGTCTGCACAGATGATCCACTTATGATCAGAGTATTGAATCGACTCCAATAGCTCATATACAACTCTTTCACAAGACTTGTATCACCTACAGGAACAGAAGACATTTCATTTCCATTATGGTATGAAACTGCTGAGACTAGTTTTCGAAGCATCTTTGAAAAAGTCACATGATTACAGTATGTGTATATGAGAATGATGCATCTAGGTGCTCGCAGTTCTGGAGAGAGCTCCACCTGCCAACTGTAAGAAAAGATACGAGGTCTGTGAAGGCAAGGAAATGCTGAATTTTAAGTCTACGTTCGTTGCTGGAATAGTGATGCGTACTCCATTGCCTCTCTGCTGGGATTGTCACGGGGAGATTCCATCTGTGATGAGCTCCTGTTATAATAGTCGAGGTTTTTGAAGTGCTGCTCAGTACTCTCTCAGAAGGGTTATTCTCATATATTATCTGCTCTTCTCTATTGGAGTATATGTACTCAATTTATATTGTCACCCGATGGAATGATTTGTCACAGTAGCCGCATGTATGGGGGTTTTCCTTTTTTGTGAGCACTAAAGTGACTAATCAACCGCATCTATTATGTGTAGGTATTCTGGCATATCTTTGCATGAAAAGCTTTTTGTACGCGTGATGCTTATCCGTAGTCAACGTTCGGCATGAAGACCTTGTCTGAGTGGCTTGCAGGTGTCCTGGCGCACCCTTGAGGAATGAAATTCTTAACATGTGACACCACAAGCTGATTGCAACGCTCTAAAGGTCGTGAAAGAAGTGCTAAAAATGTTTCAAGTGTAGTAGGAACTCTGTGTCATTCAATTTACATGGTCTGATAAATTTCACTCCATTCTCCAAATAATTAAGCACTTCTGCAGGAATGTCAAAATTTGTCAAATGAACAGTTGATCTTCCTGTCGATTTCAATTATTGCCTAGCAGGTTTCAGTGAGATCGTCTCTAAATGTTGGGGATTAGAGCATCTCTCTGTTGTCACTGCATTGTGTGAGTCCCTGGCTTCCCACTCGCCGTCGTACCAGAGCGCTGCGTCCATGACAATTTCAAGTGGTCTCACCCATGGGCCCGAAATCGCATCAAGATGCCTTGCATACCCTAAATACCACAACACACTAGCAACATGGGCAGATGACCCACGTGTTCTAGCCGCTGGCTTGCATGTACAAAATAAACGCGAAGAAAAAACAAACCACAATAATATTTAAGAGATCCCCCAATTTTAGTTGCCTTTGGGAAAGGAGCAAGTTTTCGCATTTTTATTGTCTTGTCCGGATGATTACTTACCTCTACCAATGGTGGCCTCTTATCTCGTCAGCAGAAACACCAGTTCCCAAGTCCGTATGAGGTGTCCAGATTTATTGACACCCCTGTGGTCAGTTGAACTTTGAAAAGAATGGTTTTTGTATCATGTTGCTATCCATGACTCGTTCTTCCAAGTATTTTAGCAACATAGTTTGAGCTAACATTTTGCAGATTAATTGCAGCGTAAGTCGCGGATTTTTATGAATGGTAGGCGTTTGGATATCCAATTGGGAATATTTTTGAAGTGTACTTTTTGCTGTTACTGTTTCCTCCATGGCCTTCATAGTCCATGTTGCGCTGCATGCTGACCACGGCCCTGTCTCAGGCGTAGTCTGTGGTACGTCAGTATGGCCGAGAACCTCGGGGGACCTGCACCATGACCCTCTTGTCCCACGGCCCTGGTGTCAGTTTGCACTTTTTGCAAGTGGTTCATCCAGTCAATTGACATGGCTCCACAGATACATATTTACATTTTGGATGTTGTATTTCTGGCGGCATTGCACACTTTGGCATATCTCTTGTCTTGATAGGTCAACTTATTATTTAACAACCCTCACGTGAAAGGGTCTACATTAGCGAGGAGAATATGGTGTAGGATTCTGCAATAATAGTAATTTGTTGCCAGTGCCATGAACTAATTGCTCTTGTGCTGGGAGCTTCGAAAAAGATTGCTCTCGGAGGTGTCTTGTTGCGATCCATCACACCTTTTCCTCCCAAATACTTCAGCAATTCCCTGACTAACATGTTGAAATTACTTACCATGTTGTACAGGGTAATGATGCGAGGCTTTTGTACGGGCGTGACCTCTGTAGTGCCACCTATAGGCGATTGATGCAGTTTTTCTCCCTTGTGTACCCTGAGGTGGTTCTTAAGGTGGTCTATCCTAAAGTATAGCTTCCCACAGTAGGCGAATGTCCAGGGTTTGCCTTTCTTGTGGGCTCTCTCATGTGTCTACTGTATGCCTTCCGATCTTTGTAGGTGAGAGGGGAAGGACTGCAAGAGTAAATGACTGGTCGGTTGTGTGCCAGCGACTGAAGTGATGCTTTCAGTCCTTATAGGTTTAGAGAGATTTACGTGAATTTCTGTTGATCATCAGACATGCGGTGAAAGTTGTAGGAATGTTATGATTTAGGTAACTTCTGATTTTGTCATTGCATTGTTTTACAATCAGAGGGGGTGGGATATCCTCACTCGAGGCTCAAGGACTTATCGAGCAGTTTCGCCAGAATTTTTCGTCATGTTGCGATCCATGATTATCATTCTTCCAAGTATTGTAGCAACAAAATTTGAGCTAACATCTTGCAGATTTATTTCAGCGCAAGTCGCTGTCACTCGATAGTATTCTTGTGTATGGTAGGCGTTTGTTTAGATTTTGTACTGATTAGTGAATAACAAGGTACGGATATCCAATTAGTGAGAGATCCACGGATGGAAAGACAAAATATGCTGCTCAATTAGGGCTGCATTTTTTTTTGTTGTTGCTGGGTTCATGACGCCCGCGTTTGTCAGCAGGTGGCAGTGCATTTATGTTCTCCATGTTTTTGAACAGCTTAACAATTACTTTGTCTGATGTGTAGCCTAAGGTACTTAAAAAGAATCTTTGGCACACGCGTATTCTCTTCCCAGTGATTTCAGGTAATATTTCCTGCTGACTTTCCTCCTGGATGGCCTACCTGTAGCTGAAGAATGATTCGAAATTGTAGTTATAAGCGACTAATGACCATTATTACAGTTATGTGAACTATGCAAATGTAATTATATTTAATGAGTTTTCAAGGTACCTAGGAAAGGCTACATAGCTGGGCTGAAATGATATATGGGCGGCTGGTCGTAGAGGCTTCTTGCAAGATTACGTCCTTCACATCGGTTCAGATTGGGCCCGGTGTGCAATGTTCAGCTTCAATGTGGCACCATTGTGGCTACGTCGAAATCTTGCTCCTGAGTTTCTGTCTCGCCTCTGGTCAGGTGTGTCTACTGTACGTTGCAATGTTCGTCTGACCCCTTGTTAAGGACACCCTTCTCCTTTATACTAGTGGGTTCTTCCTAGCATCATGGGAAATGATAGGGGTGTAAGGAGGGAAGCCTGATGACAGGATAACAGTAAAGTAATGCACCAAGCACCTTACACTAGACATTAGGACATTAGGATGTCAAGTCCAGTTCATTTCATCAACTGAATAATTGCACTCTCAGGTATAGTTTTCCTTAATGATGCTGCTTCAGATTGTCACAGAGATTGCATGTGTTTGACCATGTCTGGTCTGCCATGTATCGAATATTATTATAGCCTCAAGCTTTCCTATGCAGACATAATACTGAGCATATCAGTTTACTATTCTGCCTCTATAGCCATGTTTTAAATATTTAATTGTGGACGTTGTGTTATCTTCCTCGGCTGTAGTTGGATGCATTGGCTTCGTCTTTTGCATGTGTTCAGAAGACTATGATATTTCAAAGCAGGACACCCGTCTGCTTTACTGCAACCCCCGGACGGGGGTCAAGCAATCCTTATCCGATGCTTTGAATGATATCCTGCACTTCGTCATTGGCGATCACGTGGAAGTAATAGCCCAGGGACGGAGCAAAAATACTTTGTTGTCAGTGACACCTGTTTTACATTTGAAACCACGCCTTCATGAATGCGGGCAGGTGGAACAATGATATGATCTGGAGACCTGACACGATTCAGTGCCACGTCGAGTTGGCCGTGCGTGAAGCACTGATCTCAAGTCGAGGCCAGCCAGATCAATCGTTTGTCACTGGCTCGTGTGGATGGACATGCCAAAACAGAGTTGCAGAGGGAACTGAAAATTTGTAGGCATAGTATGTGAAGACCGGCGTCGATCCGTTTAGTTGTTTCTTCGGCCGGCATTAATTGGCCGATTCTAAGTCGGTGATCCTTAGCTTGCTTTTTTCCTACTTTTTTTGTGCCCTTGTACCTGCACCTGCGCTGCGTCAGTAGTCTCGTCCACGCCTAGCCAAATAGCAGGTTTCAGCAACGATTTCTCTAATCTCCTGAATGGATTTCAGGTATAGAGCTGAGGAAGGTAGTAGTTCCTGAGTGTTGATTCATCTGGCACATGTCTAGGGCAAAACGAGCGAGCAACATCGTCTCGTAATTCTCCCATGTCGTTTATGGGGTCGTAGGGGTATGTTGAAACGTTATTTGCCCTTTATATTTTACGACTTGCGTTCTTGTATGTTTTGGTAACTTGGAATTTTCCATGGAGAAAGTGGCAAAATTATGTCATATTGCTTGCGGGCACAGAAATCGAGGATGAGGCTTCTATGGTATTGTCAGAAGTTAGTATAGTACTCTCAAAGGTCGTCACCACCACAAACCAATGAAGGCTGACATGAAACTCACCACCACCACCTTTATTGCACCTAACACAAACCTGTAATCAAAGGAGCTGCTCAAAGTGTCCTCCAGCCACTTGTACACACAGCCTGCAACGACGCACAAGAGATTCCCGAATAGATTGGAACACCCCGAGAGTAGGCCTACTCAGGATATGTTGCGTTGCGCCATGGATTCGGGCCACCAAGTCCATCTCCGATTCCACTGGTGTGGCATACACGAGGTCCTCTAACCATCCCCAAAAGCAGAAGTCCAGGGGACTTAGATCAGGGGATCTCGCAGGTCACGCCACCGGCCCCCCACGCCCTATCCACCTGTCTGGGAAGGTGTCATTGTGATGGGCACGCATGGCCAGAGCGTAATGTGACGGAGCACCATCGTGCTGGAACCACATCCGTGTCCTGATCTGCAGTGGCACATTCTCCAGTAATTCCTGAAGGACACCCTGCAGGAAAGCCAGATACCTATCCCCATCCAGGCGAGGTGGCAGCATGTATGGGCCGAGCAGTTCATCCCCCACAATCCCAGCCCACAAATTGATGGCAAAGCGGCGCTGGTGCCCGTGGACGTAGGTGCGATGAGGATTCTGGTGCGCCCAATCATGGTTGTTGCTGGTGTTGTACGGGCCATCTTGAGTCAGACATGCCTCATCGCTGAACATGACGGTGGTTGGGAAACCTGGGGCATTCATTGTCTGCTGCAGGAACCACTGGGCGAAGTCAACTCTCGCTGGATAGTCCGCCGGGAGGAGATGCTGCACCTTCTCTGTTTATTTTACTGACGTTTTTACTGACAATAACTTGTCAACACTACTGTAGAGTAACAGCAACCACATAACTGTTACTACAGACACTCACCGCAGCAATAGATTTAAGTGAATTTGTGATTATTTTAGAGGGTGGGTTCATTGGTGAAATTTTTTTGTTTTGGGGTCCCCTACCCACCTTTTCTGCATAGGGTCTTGTTACACACTGTATGTATTCATTGGTACTGACAGTGAGATCAGTCCCCCTTCCGGAGAGTATTACACTCAAAAGCGTGGCCACGGTTTTCGGGCCAGCACAATTACTACCCCAAGTGTTAGTATGCAGAACCTTCGCTTTGACACTACACGACTACACGACGACACGACTACACGACTACACGAGGCGGTAACGCAGATGGAGTTTTTGGTAGTCAATTGTTAGTTCTGCCCTGGGTCTCTAGGTACGTTTTCTAAGCACTTCCAATGCTTGATTGCGCTATTTAGGTTTTCTTGATGGAAGTTACGGCCCTGCACCCACAATGGCTCCTTATCAGAATGTTTGTCTGGTGGACAACCATCCCATGGCCATGGATGTATGTGTCCCGAGGTGACCTGAACGGGTGGAACCCATCCATTCTTGCAGAGCCTTCCTGTCTGGCTGTATGTACTATCAGGGTCAAAAAGATTGTCGGACTGTTATGGAATCGTCCGCGACTTTTTCTCCCGCCAATCAGTGTGCCAGGTGCAGGTGATTTGGGCGAGTGCCATCGCAAGCTTTCCTCCCGACCTCATGACACGTGCTCGAATTTTCATCGGTGGGGGGGAGGGGGGGGTGCCGATTAGGCGA
>JYFJ02003836.1:0-37021 GCA_000934665.2 Catajapyx aquilonaris
TGGATGGCCTCCAGAAGGAGGATCTCTCGCTCAAGTGTCGCGTTGTCACCCTCATCTCCTAGGTGGATTTGGAGGGAAACGGGGGACAGCAGGACGATAATGGTGCTCAGGAGAGAAAACATTGTCTGCTGAGTGCTCGCAACAATGGAGATTCTGTGACAAACGCGCAGAGAAATAAGTGTACCGGAGAGCACAGCTTGTTTTTATTAGCATATAGACCAGTGATGCTTTGATGTTTGGTCCCTTTGCCTTCTCATAACCATTGCCTAAGCGGTCATAAGAGAGTATAGAGCGCAATTCACATCATAACTTTTCTCCTTGAAATTCCGCAGTCGATTTAAATGTACAAAGGGAATCGACTTTAGGAAATGAGAGGCATATTTGAGTATGATTTTACTGGAACCTGAGTTTACTGTCGAATTATGGCGAGGCGTGGTGGCAGAGTTGGTAACTACTTGGTTTGCTGAGCGAAAGGTCCCGGGTTCGATCCCCGTCCGGGAGTTCCCCTTTGCTTGCGTCAGGAGGGTCTCCCCGCGCTTTGGAGGCGTCTGGCAACCTAACTTCCAGAGAAACTGCACATGACCCAGTTTCAGTCATTGCACAAGCACCATTGTCTCCTCCCCAAAAATCCCTATCCCTACCTCATGTCCTTTCTTCCCTGCACGGAGTTCGAAGAAAAACTAGATAAACGAAAAATGGAAAATATATGGTAGTGGTGTTCCACCCCCTAAAATAGCGATATCCTCTCAATGGGGGCAAATAAATAAATAAATAAACAAATAAAATAAAATAAAAATAATGTTGTCGAATTATCTTGACCAAATGAGTGCCTTTCGAATAGGACAATAGGTCTACGGAACTGGTTTCCGCAACAAATCCTGAAGTATACCACATGAAAAATACTGGTAATCGATGATCATATGAGATAGTATGAGATAGTATTAATTATGTTTACTTTGAAATATCATGATATTAATAGTCGATTGTAGCGTGGTGATAAAAGTTGCCAAGAGACGCTACACTAATGTGTCCCTTAGGATATGGAATGGCTCGATGTATGGGCAAGGAGTACGGTAAGCAATTTATAGATCAATATCGTACATACAGAGACTTACGTTAAGCAATGACTAACTCAATACCGCTGAGCAAAATGTGACTATTCTTAGCGATCTGCAGTTCGGGGCTTAATATATTGGTTGCAAGTTTTAGTATTGATTAATTCCATATCAAATCGTACCACTGCGCCTTTTCTAATATCTAAGATATTACTTTCCATTACCACGTGACATTTTGTCCTTATGAAATATTGAGCAAAGTGCTGGTGTGAGCCAATTTCCCTTTGCAGCAACCCGAAAAATGGCAGAAGTGGATTTGTGAATAACTTCGTAGTCTGTAGGTTACCCTTTGCTTTGCATCAAAGCAACAAAGTAGGCATTACTGAGGTAATAAAAACGAATGGCAGGAAAATAGGCATGAAAGGGATATTAAGACTCTGGATATAGGAACCACTCAGACATTTAGAGAACCTTTCGCAACTCTTTTCACATGAGTGTGCAAGACCTCTTGATATTAAAGCACATAAATCAAACCATTCATAGTGCTTGTATATGTTTTATTTCCTGTTTCATACACTGGTGTTATAATGTTGTAATGTTACGCAACAGTTCTAGGTGTAAAGCAGAATGCAAGGTGTTTCAGAGCATCACAGTAAATGTCCTTATAGGAGTTTCATAATTTCGTCTTGACAAACAGATTTTTCTTGGACTCCTAATAAGTGTCCACCATGACCCAAGAAAAATAACAGCGTTAGCGTCCGATACTCCGATTTCACGTAATGCCGTGCGTACGAAGTCGCTCAATTCTACGGTAACATACATTAATATATTTATCAGATAATTTAAGTTCCGACCGTGGTTTCAAGTGAGGCTCGAATTTTGTCTTGTATAAGAAGCCAGCCCAGAGTAGAATGATGCCGAATATATTATTTTGTGCTTGTAAAATTACATGAGGAATGCAGGAAGTAGTGTGTTAGATTTAGTTGACATTTATCGTAAATACTAGGTACAGCACAATCATCAGACAGTAGTATCTGATGGGACCGCATTTTTATATGCAGCTTACATGCCGCTTGAATCCTATGTAAGCTTATATTTTATTAGTTTAAGCTTGTCAACAGCACCTATTTTTGCATCTCTCTCGACACGCGACAATTAGCTTCTCAATAATAAATGCAGGTAAGGCAAGCATACCGTAACCCACTATTAATCCGTAAAACAAACCTTTCGTCTGTTTAATGTTCAAGGCCAAGGAAGGTATACTTCCAGCAAGTGGCCTCTCTGTCGGGCTTCATTGACCTTCTCTTTGTAAGGAACGTAATATGTATACGCCAAGTATAAATCAATCAATCCACCTCCCTCCATTCGAAGAAGCACGGAATCGAAACGTGGGATAAGAACGGCATGCTCTGGAAACATCATAGTCGTGGGCCAGGACTGTCAGGCAGGTGCTGTCCAGCTGGGTCTGGATGGCCTCAAAAAGGAGGATCTCTCGCTCAAGTGTCGCGTTGTCACCCTCATCTCCTAGGTGGATTTGGGGGGAAACGGGGGACAGCAGGACGAAAAGGGTGGTCCGGAGAGAAAACATTGTCTGTAGAGTGCTCGCAACAATTATTGAGATTCTGTGACTAACGGCAGAGAAATAATAGTACTGTCCCTTAGCTTAGAGCACAACATACTTGTCTTTATAAGCATAGACCAGTGATCTTTGCTATCTTGGATATTTGGTCCCTTTGCCTTCTGATAACCATTACCTCAGCGTTGATAAAAGAGTAGAGCCCATTTCACATCAACTCTTTCCCCTTTAAATTCGGCAGTCAATTTAAATGAACAAAGGGAATCGAAATGAAGGTCATATTTGAGCATGATATTACTGGAATCTGAGTTTACTGTCGAATTATGGGGAGGCGTTGTGGCAGAGTGGGTAACGACTCGGTTTGCTGAGCGGAAGGTCGCGGGTTCGATCCCCGCCTGGGAGTTCCCTTTCGCCTGCATCAGGATGGTCTCTAACCCGAGCTTGGAGGTGTCTGGCAACCTAACCTCCTGGAGAACTGCACATGCACCAGCACCCGTGTCTCCTCCTATAGTAACGTTCCACCCTCTGAAAGAGAGATATCCTGTCAATGGGGGTAAATAAATAAATAGAATAAAATAAAAACAATTCTAACGAATTATCTTGATCACAGCAGTGCCTTTCGAATAGGTTTACGGAACTGGTTTACACAACAAATCCACAAATCCTCAAGTATACCTAGCCACTTGAGAAATACCGGTCATAATCGATGATCATATAGGTATTAAGGGCCGGTTTCACCGAGCTCAGTATATGATAAAACCAGGGTTCTTTCTCAAAATCCCTATCTATTTGTATGGGATTTTCCTAAAGAAACCTGGTTTTATCATATACCAAGCTCGGTGAAACCGGCCCTAAGTAGGTTTACTCTGAAATATCACTACATTAATAGTCTATTGTACGTGGTGATAAAAGTTGCCAAGAGACGCTACACCAATGTGTTCCTATGACTTTTATGCAATGTATGGGTAAGGAGTAAGCAATTTACGGATCGATATTGTACTGTACATGCAGAGACTTACGTTAAGCAATAACTAACTCAATTCTGAGCAAAATGTGACTAGTCTTATCGATCTGCATTTTGGGGCTTAATTTATTGGTTGCAAGTTTTAGTATTGATCAATTCTATTTCAAATCGTACCACTGCACGTTTGCTAATATCTGACATATTTATTTTCATAACCACATGATATTTTGTGCATATGAAATATGGTGCAAACTGCTGGTGTGCGCCAATTTCCCTTTGCAGGAACACATTACTCACCTTAGCGCTATTGCTGATGAAGGAGTATGTCCTCCAGAGTCCAGACCACTATTAATTTTATTGCGATCACTCAAGTCTGTGGCAAACTGACCTCCACGGAAGCAGCGTTACGATATCACCCACTTTTATTTTTTGGTCACCAATATAATTTTGCCATCAATGAAAATGTCTCCTCGTTTATACAGGGGGTGGAGATTTATCATACCTTCGCTTTGGAGGATGGTACTATTCGCAATATGTCGTTTGCCATTGTTATTTTGAGTGGTTATGCCTTATTTGATCATATTATTAATTTTCTGAAAATTCAAGTGTCTTGGCCTTACACAGTTAGATAATGAGACAAAGTAGGTGAGCATGTGACTATTAATTTTTTGCTCGTTATTTTTTATGCAGGATATGAAATGCGAATTCCAAAACAAACACCAAAATCGCAACTAGGTGGCAAAATATTACACCGAAGAAGATTCCTTTCGTTTGACTGAAATTGAGAGCAAGGGACGGAGTAGGCAGCAAGTAATTCTTCTCCCTGGCTTCAAAAATCTTCCCAACGTAAACAGATTCGTAAATGTAGTTTCGATAATAACCCAGCAGGCCAGCAGAGTCCATTCGTATCAAAAGCGAGTTGAAACGAGGAGTGAGGACACTGTGCTTGGGAAACACCATGGAGCCGTAATATTTGGTTGACGTTTCTTCCGATGAAAGAAACGGCCATTTTCCAGCCATGTCCAAGAAATTAGACGCTTCCAGGAGCAAGATGTTTTGCGCTCCAAAACAGACGTAGTCTTCGTCTAAGGCCATCTGAAGGCAATCCTCGAAGGTGTCCACAACTTCTATCCCATCGGAAAACTTGTGGTGATGATCCAGATCGGACTCGCTCATAATCACCCGGGCATATAGAGCGTGCATTGCTGTGCTGCCCCATCTCCATCCCTCTCGATTTGTCAACTCTGCGGTGGATCTGTACCGGGAAAAACATGGAATCAAGCTGTGGTGTTTTACACCATAATATTGTGATTTGCCACTTTCAGTTTGGAATTAACATGACCTAAGTTTATTAAGTTATATTAGAGATGCTGGGCGGGGATACTTTTTGCATTCCCGTAATTCATACCTGGGAAGCATCTCGTGATCCGGGTTGGCCAGAAACCCGATCAGCTTGGCCGTGTATCCACATGTGATGACCACAGCGAATGTCCACCAGAGAGAGAGGAACATCCTGGCAGAGTGTGACCTCGGGACAAGGTTTGGGTTCTCCTCGATCAGGGTCAGGAGGACATAGGTCAGGGAGTAAGGGAAGAGGGGAGGGGAGGGCTTGGAGAAGGGGGATGCGACCTTCTTGATGGTGACCAGGAGGAGAAGCCAGAGGAAGAGGCTTCCGATGATGCAGGAGATGGCGATCAGGACCCACATTCCCTTGGTGTACGGTCGGATTATCACGTCCCAGGAATTAATTACACGTGGTTTGCGAGTAAGGCATGCTCCTTGAGATAAGTGATAAATGTACCCATATTCGATAACCTCGAGGGGAGCAGTGAACGTGACTGTAATTGCACCAAGATCGTATTTTCTATACAAAACGGCGCCAACCATGCCAATCCATGTTCCGTAGTCCATCTTTGGTTCCACAGTCACTGCATTTTCCATCGTCTCCACGGTAAGCTCAAAATTAATTCTGTGTGCCAGTTCATAATATACAAGTTCGGCAAAATGATCAATAGGTCGCCAGGAGTAAAACCTCTCTTGTATGTCATTTATGTCTGATGATATCGGGAGAGGAGAAATAAACCGGAAGTGCTTTCCTTGGAGATTTCTCGTGAAGTCAGGATATAGCTCATCAAGAGCCCAGGAAGTAGATTCGATTTGGACTATGGGCTTTTTTTCTTTGTTGCAGAAGAAACAGTTTGACCAAAAAGAGAATACTTCCATGTCCACCACAATGTTGCGTCTGTAAGTTATAAAAGTATATAGTCTGACAAGCAGTATTCTGGATATCCAACATCAAGACGTAACATCTTAGAAAAGGTTCTTGAGTGTAAGTTATTCTGAGGAATGCTATCAAAATCAAGCAGTGCTCAAAAACACTTTGCAAGGTTGAAAACATTTCACAAAATTCTCATTCTTTTCTCTGCTCTGATAATATAGTTACGTAGAATAGTAACATTTCAGTGCGCTGTTTAAAGAAAAATAATATTTCGTCAAGTACGCGCTACCTGATGTAACTATTTTATTTGGCAATAGTCGAACATAATGTTTTCCTAGCGCCTCAGTTATCGTGATAGAAGGAGCCTGAATAATTTCACACTGTCATGTTTTTAATGTCTGAATTTTTTACGAGTATTTTGTGCAGAAGATTCCTCTGTCTAAATAGTGACACTGTAGCCTGTAGGTCTGTAGGCTATCATTGCAAGCAAGTCTCCTACCACTCACCTGAGTATCCTGGAGTGTGGGTGCTGCAGTATCTCCTCCACCCCTCCATCCCTGGTGAAGAAGACGAAGTGGTGCAGACGGGTGTTGAGGAGGACACTGGCTGCAGTGGTCTCGATCAGTGATTCGAAGTTGTAGTGGTGAAGGAAGAAGACGAACAAAGTGCAATGGGACAAGTGTTTGGCTTCAGGACGATGCAACCAGTCGAACCAGTATGTCACTGGTGCTGTGTAGTTGACTGTGGGCTCCGTGGCCTCTGTGGTGGTGGAGTCTTCCTGTGGCCCGAGTCTGATGTGCAGAGTCAAGTGTTGGTCATCTGGACTGATGGGCCTGTCCACCAAGCGAGCCAGTTGGTTGGGCAGACGGGAGTAGTCGTGGGCCAGGACTGTCAGGCAGGTGCTGTCCAGCTGGGTCTGGATGGCCTCCAGAAGGAGGATCTCTCGCTCAAGTGTCGCGTTGTCACCCTCATCTCCTAGGCGGATTTGGAGGGAAACGGGGGACAGCAGGACGACAATGGTGCTGAGGAGAGAAAACATTGTCTGCATAGTGCTCGTATCAAGTGGGGCACTTATTCTATGGCTAATGGCTCAGAAAAGGGCGCAACTGAAAGGAAATCTTGTTGATTTAATCGACCGTGACCGACTGTTCTTTGACATTTGAGCCCTTTGCATTCCCATATGTCTATTAATTGAGTCGTGATGTAAAATACAGGGCATTGCGCATTATTATTAATTCCTCTTAAAATTCCGAAGTAAATTTAAGTGGATACAAAGCAACAAAGGAGCCGACTCTGGGGAAATGGGAGTCACATTATTCGACATGTTTGTACTGGAACCTAATTTCTTCTGTCGACTAACCTTGAACATACCTATTGATCCTCTTGAGGAATAGTTGTTTCAGTCGCAGTTTCGTCTCCAGAATGTGCGTGGCCTATGAGTAATTGAATGGCTTTTCTCTTGCGAAGCCTCCCAGTAACTAATAGGCCAGAAAATTAAGAAAGTCGTAATAATAGTGGACACCAACCAAGAGGCAGGAGACATCCAGTTGTGAATATTAGATCTGCATACCGAAACGAGGTGATGTTATTAGAGTCGTGGGTGATATTTTCTTTAAGCATAATTTTTGGCGTGCATAAAAAACAACCAGACTGATCAGGCTGAATAACAGTAAATTACAGCAAGATTCAGTGCTTTATATCGATTAAAGAAGAAGTGCAAACTCAAAATCAAGCAAAAGTGACTTGAAATAATGCTAACATGCAAGAGTATTCAATGTCCATTAAAACTTTGACACACCTGACCTGATATTAATAATGTAAAAACACCAGTACTTGCGCTAAATTTATATTGCCAGATTTCAGACTAGAGGTTACGCCCAGCACTTTCCATTCAATCTATGCACTTACGTATTATATGCACCCACTCCGCGCGATTGGTTTGGATTATTAATAGTTGCTTCCCAATAAAGACCCTTAAAAAATCGTAGTGATTATGGTGCTACAAAGTCGTTATTTTCGAACAGTTGATTTTATTGGTTCTGAAAAATTAACTGCTAGTTTTGGGTTGAATGAAAGCATATTAATTCCCTGAATCCCTTCCTCCAATCATAATATTCTACAGGAGAAAATAAATAAGTCTACATATTGTAAAAGCTGTTTGTACTGTATTTGACGTCATCACAAATGACAAATTATGATTCATACTGTTATTAACGGGTCTGGTATAGTTAATGGTATAGGAACTGAGGCAATTAAGGCAATAAGTGTGATGATATTAAATATCATCACACTTATTGCCTTAATTGGCTCAGTTCTTATACCATTAACCATCATCATCATCATCATCATCATCATCATCATCATCATCATCATCATCATGATAATTCTGAGGTACCGTAATGTGCTTTCGCCCCCACATCGGGGCGTATCGCACGGACCTTTATTTATTGAGGTACATTTGGTGCCTATTCATTTGAAGCGCCCAGGCCCACGGGCAGGATGACAAGACGGGATGTGCAAGGTGCAGTGCAATGTCTTAATGTGGCCATTTTTAGTGAACTCCCCCGGGTGGTTTAGTCTGTTGGAAATACCACCCGAGACGAAGCCAGAGGTGACCCTGAACTCTGCACGAGATGAAGGGGGTGTCCCAGGGTTGGGATCGAACCCGGGACCGTAACATCCGTGGGCGCATACGTTACCGCTGCACCACTTCGCCTCCCCATATTTCATCTATTTAATAATTGGTAACTCTGTAAAAGGGCGGGCCCTTTTCGGAGAACACCATGCAAAAGGGATCAGAAACAACAATGGTGCAAGGCATACATCATAATAAAGAAATACATAATTGACTCACGAAACATATATGCAAGAAACAGGATAATATACACAATGAATCCAACAAACGCTTTTTGTTCAACTATTAAGAGATCTGGGATTTTCACATGAGACAACAAAGGAAATGAAGGGATTCTAATGTTCTTATGGGACATAGCTCGGCCGGTCAAGGTAAGAGAAATGTCATATTACACCAAACATTATAAATGACGTGCACAGAAGTGCAATATTGAACAGTGACAGACACTTAAGGCCATTTCACAAAAAAAATGTCGCGCGGCAAACGGCGCGACTTGCGGCAAATTTTATTGTTGCCAACAATTGGCAACAATAAATATAAATAAAAATTTGCCGCAAGTCGCGCCGTTTGCCGCGCGACATTTTTTTTGTGAAATGGCCTTTACAGGTCATAATTATATGCGATATCGCGATTATCACGACGTTTAGTTAAGTGTGAAGGTGTACGGTAAACAGGTCATCATGGTAGATGGTGAGAGAAGGACCAACAACTGTTTTTTAAAGTGATGTGAAGGCCCGAAAAGTATATCCCCTGTATTAGATAGCAATATCATAAGGTTAGTGACAAATGTGCCCATTGCGTATTATACCTTCATAACAAAATAACATCATTTTTATGCAGGCGATGACAGGCTAATTCCACCGCAAATACCACAACTGCAATGACGTGGCCAAATATTGTACCGAAGAAGATTCCTTTGGTTTGACTGAACTTGAGGGCGAGGGACTGGGTCAGCAGCAAATAATTCTTCCTCCTTGCTTCAAAAATTCTCCTAAAGTAAACAGATTCGTAAACGAATTTTCGATAGTAAGACAGCAGACCAGCAGCGTCCATTCGGATCAAAATCGAGTCGAAACGAGGAGTGAGGACACTGTGCTTGGGAAACACCAAGGCGCCGTAATATCTGGAGGAGGAGTCTTCGGATGAGAGAAAAGGCCATGTTCCAGCCATGTCCAAGAAATTAGACGCTTCCAGGAGCAGGGTGTTCTGGGCTCCAATACACGAGTAGTCCTCGTCTAAGGCCATCTGAATGCATTCCTCGAAAGTGTCCGAAGCTTCTATCCCATCGGAAAACTTGTGGTGATGATCCAGATCGGACTCACTCAATATCACTCGAGCATATAGAGCGTGCAATGCTGTGCTGCCCCATCGCCATCCCTCTCGATTTACCATATCTGAAGCATATCTGTAGCAGGAGAAATATTGAATCGGATAATTTTTTTTCTGCCTAGTCCATTACAGCTTAGAATTAAGGTGACTCCAACTAATGTAAATATAATTATTATAATCTAGAAACGGGTATATGACACTTTTATTGGTCATTATATATTTTTATTTATTTATTTTATTTTTTAAAATTATACCCCGTGCTAGGGCCGAAAGGCCCTCTTAGGGGGGTGGTAATACCACCATATTTGGAATCATGTGTATAATTTACAATATTATTTAGTTGGTCCACGATTAGGGTAGGAAAGGAGGGGATGTGCAAAGTGCAAGTGCAATGTCGTTGCTTGGTCATTTTGTGAACTCCCCCGGGTGCATTAGTCTAGCGGAAATTTCCACCCGAGACGAAGCCAGAGATGGCCCAACTCTGCACGAGATGAAAGGGGGAACCCCGGGTTGGGTTCGAACCCGGGACCTTAACATCCGTGGGCGCATACGTTACTGCAGTGCCACTCCCGTCTCCCTATTGGTCATTATTTACTGCTGTGCGAACCTATATGCCACAACCCTAAGTATCATGTTTCAGCCACATTTCCCAATACAGTGTGAAGGGGGACGCTGTCGAAATTTTGGAAGGGGTTGAAAATGTGCCAGTTGTGGCGATTTTTTTCGGTTAGTGGAAGTGGTCAAAACCCAATAAACATACGAGTATATCAAAACAAAGAGAAAAACAAGATGAATTCAACTATGGAATTATTTTCCATCGGAAATGTAACCAGAAAAACGTGTGCGGAATTCCACTGGTCACATGCTCAGTCACATGTCAAAGAATTTGTATGTCGGCAATTTATTAGTGTGTAGGTTATTTGCGTAACATCAGTCATATTTTGTGACAGGAGTTGTGATCCACACAAGCTTTAATATGTTCAGTTTCAAGCCTGGTACATGCATGGTTCACGAGAAAATATTAGAGATTTTTCTCGGGTTATCATTATTAATTTTCGGGGACCCAAATTCTTGTATATGTGACCGATGGAATTCCACACACATTTTTCTGGTTACATTTTAAAGGAAAACTAATTCCACAGTTGCATTTCGTTTTTATTTTATTTGATATGTATAATATTATGTTTAAAGAAAACCTAGGCTTTATTTTCAGTCCCTTATAATTTTTTTTTATATTTTCCCCCTCCACACGGTATTGTGCAATATAATTATGCCTCCAGGGGGGTGAGGGAGTGTGGGAGGGCGGAGCAAAGCGAGTATGCTGAATAAAGTCCCCTGGCGAGGATGTAGGAGGAGGAGGAAGAATATAAATTATATGATGGAAAAGATCTCCCACGTCCCGAGGTCGTAGAAGGCTGGGAGAACCACAGTTTGATTCCTTACCCACGAATTAGTTGAGCCAGCCCAGTCCAGAGCCCCATTGCCTCACAAAGCGAGTAGGTGGCGTTAATAAGCCTGAACGACCAGAACTATCAGTTCTATAGCTCGTTTTTTTCGCCCAATGGCCGTTTTCAGGGTTTGAGCCTAACATATCCATCGTGAGTGTTTGACTATGATTGTGATGAAGCCATTAAATGTAATACGCTGTGCAGAAGTGCACTATTTTATGATATCTATCGCGATTCGTACCTGGGAAGTGTCTCGTGATCCGGGTTGGCCAGAAACCCGATGAGCTTGGCCGTGTATCCACAGGTGATGACCACTGCGAATGTCCACCAGAGAGAGAGGAACATCCTGGCAGAGTGTGACCTGGGGACAAGGTTTGGGTTCTCCTCGATCAGGGTCAGGAGGACATAGGTCAGGGAGTAAGGGAAGAGGGGAGGGGAGGGCTTGGGGAAGGGGGAGGTGACCTTCTTGGTGGTGACCAGGAGGAGAAGCCAGAGGAAGAGGCTTCCGATGATGCAGGACAGGGCGATCAGGAGCCACATTCCATTGGTGTACGGTCGGATTATCACGTCCCAGGAATTAATTACACGTGGTTTGCGAGTAAGGGATGCTCCTTGAGAAATGTGGCAAAAGTACCCATATTCGACAACCTCTAGCGGAGCAGTGAACGTGACCGTAAATGCACCAAGATCGTATTTTCTGTACAAAACGGCGCCAACCATGCCAATCCATGTTCCGTCGTCCATCTTTGGTTCCACAGACACAGCGTTTTCCATCGTCTCTACAGTAATCTCAAAGTTACTTCTAATCGCCAATTCATAACATACAAGTTCGATAATATGATCTATAGGTCGCCAAGAGTAAAACCTATCTCGTATGTTATTTCTGTCTGACGATATCGGGAAAGGAGAAACAGCCAGGAAGTGAGTTCCATGTAGATCTCTAGTGAAATCGGGATATAACTCATCAAGAGCCCAAGTAGTGGACTGGATTAGGACTATGTCTGATTTTTCTTTGTTACAATAGAAGCAGTTTGACCAAAACGAGAAGGCGTCCACGTCGACAGCAAGGTTGCGCCTGGAAGATACAAAATATGGAGCATGGTAGGCAGTCTAATGGATATGTAAAGGCAATGCAAATAATCAAAATACTGTAATGTGGAAGATCGTCAATTTCTCTGGTTTTATTCCCCACAGGCCAACGTATAGCTTTCCTGGTGCAACATAATAATATTGTCAGTGGGAGCCTTAATTGCACAATTCTTTTGGTGTCTGCATTTTCTAATGTAGTATTTCGTACAGGAAGACTCTAGGATTAATGTTGCAATAAAGACAGTGGCATAATTATACAGGAGATCTCCTATCACTCACCTGAGTATCCTGGAGTGTGGGTGCAGAAGTATCTGCTCCACCCCTCCATCCCTGGTGAAGAAGACGAAGTGGTGCAGACGGGTGTTGAGGAGGACACTGGCTGCAGTGGTCTGGATCAGTGACTCCAAGTTCTGGTGACGGAGGAAGAAGACGAACAAGGCGCAGTTGGAGTGATGGGTGGCACCGGGAAGATGCAGCCAGTCGAACCAGTAAGACACTTGTGAAATCGTTTCATTGACGTTCAGATCATTTTGTGTCGCCTCCGTGGCAGCAGTGTCATTCTCCAAATGTGTCGGTCGAATAAGCAGCATCATTCGCTCTTTTTTATGAAATCGGCCCAGCAATTGTGTCAGGTGTTGAGGAAGATGATCATAATCGTGGGAAATGGCAATCAGGCAAGAGTCGTCGAGCTGGGACTCAATTTCTTCTAAGAGAACATGTTCGCCAGGAAATGTCTTGTTGTCACTTTCAGGCATATGTGAATTAGCAGATGCAATGGAAATTAAAAACGTAACCGCAAGAACGAACATATTGCCACCCATTGAATGTGAAATTGCGTGACAAAAATGAACGATATGTTTCGTAAACGGAGGATATACCGTTTGCGAGCAAGAGCAACAGAATATTGAGAAATCAAACTTGGTCAGTTTATCGTAAATCATGCAGCATCTATCAGATGAAAAAAATATCCCCAGAGCCCATATAGCTATAAGGGAGGAGGCAATCGTTTCATAAGTTTACGGACACACCCTTTTGATGTAGACTATAATAGAACATAATTTTATTGATAGTACAGAGTTTCATTAAGTGTTGCATAATGGTTATTCACAAAATATTTGGTCCCACCATAATTTCCAAAAAAAAACATTCTCTCAAAGGATTGTAATGTACGTTCCCGGATAATATAGTCATTTTATTTTAATCTCTAACTATTTGACAGCTTGGGTAACATTTAAGGTGTTTATTGGGCTTACCAACCATTAAGTTCTCAAGCCCACACTAAAATACTAGCAAACAATACACAATAGCATACAGCAATACACAAATCAACAAAATTTAAACATTGGTAAACGAGAGCTGGTCATCATCATCATCATCATCATCATCATCATCATCATCCATCATCAGGTCGGAGGTTAGGACCGCCATGAATTTTCTTCCTTCAATACAGCTTCAACCCGAAGGCAAAACTCATTAAAAGGGCCAAACAATTGTGTCACCAAAGCGCTCTTTGAACATGGCCAACCCAGGCCCACAGAGATTGACGACCTCATCAATTCCCCCCTGGCCCTCAGAATCTCTGGCATGGTACAATTACGAAGGATATGTGCCGCATCCTGAGCTCCATGACAGCACGGGCAAAGTTCGCCCCAAACTTGTTCCTCTTCAGAAAGGAGTCCGAACCTAGCTATACTGTAGGTAGGCCATGTACGGGCCATGGCCAGAAACGAGGTGGGCTATGTGGCCATGAAGGTGACGGGATGTCGAGACAACTGGTAAGAAGCCCTGGTACTGTACCACCTGTCCTTCAGAGCCGTCCAAGTAAGCCTCCTGCCAGCCGATCAAGGTCTCCCTCCAGATCCGACCCTGCATAGTCCCCGCCGTTTCAGGGAAATCTTGGGTAACAGGCAAATAAGTTCAACATACGAGTTATATTATTATATTTTATGTTACTTTATTTATATATCATTATATTATATTAATATATTATTATATTATAGTTATATTATAGTTATTATAGTTATTACAGTGTTATTATAGTTATTATTCTCATTATTCTCATTATTATTATTATTATTATTATTATTATTATTATTATTATTATTTTATCGTATATTATTTAGACTCAGTGGTGCATTAATCAACATTGCAGCTGTAATATCGACAACTTTGTCCCTTTAAATTTTGTTATTCAGAAATGACGCATAACTCACTAAGTACGTACGGGTGTGACACCGAAAATACTATACAGTACAGTATTGTGATGTGATTTGTGTTGGGGTGATAGTCCCATTTGCGTTGAAGTTGAGATTTACTTCCAGCGACGGATACTACACGAGAGAGAAATTTTTTCGGCAATGAACGTGATAAGTGCAATTGAATGCAAGAGTATAATGCCATAAAACATTCCCTGCATCTGAATAAAATTCAAAGCCATGGATGGGGCATGCCACACTGGACGGTTTCCAGCTCTGGCCTGGTTGACTTTTTCTATTTTCATTACGCTGAAACTGTACAGTGTGTAGTATTCGGAAAGACCAGAGGCCTCCAAGTGCAAAAATTTGCTATCGAAACGAGGGATAAGAATGTCATGCTTGGGGAAAAAAACGGCGCCAAATAATTTAACAGAAGTGTCCATCGCCTTGATGAAAGGCAGGTTTCCTTCTTTGTCCAGAAATTCGTAGGCGGCCTGCATCAGTAATAATTCCCCGCTAATGCATGCAAAATCTGAGGTTAGAGATTCACGGAGACATTCGTCGAAATTTTCTATCATCTGAATTGGCTCGAGCAAGGCAGTCAGAGATTCCGCTTCTGCATCAGCGAATAAAATCTTGGCAAATATCACGTGCATTGGTATGGAACCCCAAGACCATCCTGGGCGATACACCAACTCCAGTAGGTTACTGCAACAAAAAATTTACAATATTAGATGAAGAACTGATAATGGTGCGTAGTTTGCGTAAAAATTATTCATACCTTGGTAAGGATTCATGCAGTGGATTGGCTAGAAACCCGATCAACTTGGCGGTGTGTCCACATGTGATGACCACTGCGAATGTCCACCAGAGAGAGAGGAACATCCTGGCAGAGTGTGACCTCGGGACAAGGTTTGGGTTCTCCTCGATCAGGGTCAGGAGGACGTAGGTCAGGGAGTAAGGGAAGAGGGGAGGGGAGGGCTTGGGGAAGGGAGAGGTGACCTTCTTGGTGGTGACCAGGAGGAGAAGCCAGAGGAAGAGGCTTCCGATGACGCAGGAGATGGCGATCAGGACCCACATTCCGTAGGTGTAGGGCCGGATTACCACATCCCATGAGTCTACCACTCTTGGTAGGCGTGTAACAAATGTCATTACAGTATAGTAATAGAAGTATCCGTACTCGATTACCTCGAGAGGATTGGGGAATGGTATTGAAAAAGGACAGAAGTCGATTCTCTGGTGAAGAATCTCCCCAATCATCCCTATCCATGTCCCGTCGTCCATCTTGTTCCCAAGAGCAATTGCGTTTTCCATTATTACTAGCACCAAATTAAAATTCATTGAGTCTGTCAGGTCCCGGTATAATAACTCGGGAAAGACAAGTGTCTTGCGATCTCTGAATTTTTGGTCCACAACGGTGGTGTTGGTTTCGATGTCCGCAAAAGCGAAAGTTCCCACCAAAGATTTTCCGTGCAAGTCCATAGTAAAATCCGGGAACAGAATGTCCAGTGTAGATGTGAGCTGATCGATCTCGACTACTTTCTGCTCTCCGTTGTCGCAGAAGAAGCAATTTGTCCAGAGAATTTCTGTTTCCATGTCCACTACAAGTTTATACCTGAAAGAATATGTGTACTTATATCCTGTACACGATATGCAAGCTGATGCTATAAAAATATTATCATCATGCGCACATTCTGCTTATACACCCTATAAAATAATGAGTTTATGATAATTATGGACTGAATGCTTACTTGAGATGGCGTGATCGTTGATGCAACAGGATCGTGTCCACTCCCCCATCCTTGGTGAAGAACAGGAAGAGATGCATCCTGGTGTTGAGGAGGACAGTGGCTGCAGTGGTCTCGATCAGCGATTCGAAGTTCTGGTGGTGAAGAAAGAAGACGATGAAGGTGCAGTGGGACAAGTGTTTCGCTTCAAGACGATGCAGCCAGTCGAACCAGTACGTGACTGGTGCAGTGTAGTTGACTGTGGGATCCGTGACCTCTGTTGTGGCGGAGTATTCCTGTGGCCCGAGTCTGATGTGCAGAGTCAAGTGTTGGTCATCTGGACTGATGGGCCTGTCCACCAAGCGAGCCAGTTGGTTGGGCAGACGGGAGTAGTCGTGGGCCAGGACTGTCAGGCAGGTGCTGTCCAGCTGGGTCTGGATGGCCTCCAGAAGGAGGATCTCTCGCTCAAGTGTCGCGTTGTCACCCTCATCTCCTAGGTGGATTTGGAGGGAAACGGGGGACAGCAGGACGAAAAGGGTGCTCAGGAGAGAAAACATTGTCTGCAGAGGTCAGAGTGATCGTAGCAAGTGGTACATTGACTATCTGTAACTATAACTGCGGTCTGCGGATAAGACAGTATGCTCAACTGTGAAAGGACAATTTGTGTCTATATGAGCATGACCGTGGCATGACCAGCAGTAATGCTTTGAGATTTGGGCCTAGCAATCACGTAACCAATCCCTGCTATATTTGTATGTCACAACTCCTGCCCTTCAAGTACTATTTCGGCATGTGAGGTGCACACGTGCGTGAATTTAAGTGAACGGAAATAAACCGCTGTAGGAAATGAACCACGCAGGCTTATCTACATGCTTCCAATGGAACCTAATTTTACGGTCGAATTATCTTAAGCACACTCGAACACTTTGAATAGGTCTACTGAGCTGATTTCTAAAACAAATATTTCGGGAAAATGCGCAACAGTTTCAGGGTCAGAGGTGGTACAAAATTAATAAATGTGGGTTTATTGATAGGTTCAGGTTAAGATATCACTAGAAGAACCCTCGCTTCGCGCGCAATTTTCTATGGTGCAGGCCTAGAAAACCACTCGCTTCGTTAGTTTTTTCTATCTCTGTGGACTGCGGTTTAAACCTTGTTGTTAATGATGCCCATCCATCACCTATCCGCATCATATTCTCCCCCCCCCCTCTCTCTCTCTCTTCCTGCATAATTATACGATCGTATGCTCCCTGTCGTGGTGCTGATTCGAAAGCGGGAGGTTTGCAACACGCCTTTTTTACGTTCGGTTGTACGTATTCGCCGGTAGTAAGTTTCTGACACTTTACCGAAAGAAGTTGGGAGTAGGCGGGTGCCTCGAAGACATTGTACTGTAGAGTACTTCCCATCTGTGAAAGTACCGCAAGGGTAGACCTACTCCAGCAGTTCTGAAGCAGTCCATTTGATGATAAATTTTTAATGCTCTTCTAATGCTCTTGTAATGCTGCCGTGATGCTTTATGTTTCTAAAAAGCACCACACAGGAGCATTAGCAGAGCATTAGAAGAGCATTAAAAATTATTGATGTTCAATGAAAGACTCACCAGTGATGCTCTTTTAATGTTTTGTGGTTTACAGTGTAGCTATACAGTAGGCTATTGTACAGTAACGTATTACAGTATATACGTACGTCGAGACATGTCGAGGTAACCATCTTCTTATTTGAGGTGTTCAGAAAGGATCAGAAAAACAAGCGCATAAGTAGTTAGACACTTTCGATGTAAATCATGCTGCTTACCGAATCCAAGGTACAATAAATGTATAGCAGGGTGGGTATTGATAAAGCTGTGGCTTTCAGCAAGAGAGATGACAATTGTTTTCTCAATATCCCTACTTTATCAGTTACGATTGGCGCTATTAGGAGAAGGTGTAAAAACGAACAAGTCAACGAATGTGGCTTATTAATTTTATTCAGGTTACAGCATCCTCAGAATAGTCCTAGAAGCCCATGAAGTAATGTAAATCCTATATTTTTGTGTGATCAGGTGCGACAAATTCCAATGGCGCCTAACAACCATTATAAACATGACCTATTCGGTGCTCTGCCAGATTTAGTGCGACTATCATCCGGTGATTACTACATTTTTGTGATGATATTTGTGTCTCAATAGTAAAATTTAAGTTTACAATTTGAACCTTCTCTATTGATTGCTTATTAACAGATCAATATACCATATTTAATAGGCAAGCGGTCACTCGGCCTTCTGAGAGGTCCAGTGACCACTTCGGGTATAACAAGCAAATGACCTTTTTTTTGGAAAGTGCATATCGTGACTGCATCGTACATGAAATTTTTTTGATGTCGGACCCCGGGAAGTGCCGGAAATGACGTCATCAAGATGGCCGAAATTGAACATTGCTAGGGTGCTAGAAATGAATTTATGGAGCCCCCAGAGTACTCGTTCTGACTGCGGATTTTGGCTGCCAAGTTGTTAAGAAGTGCCTAGGCGATAATTACACAACCATACCGCTTCCTCAGGAATGAGTATGAGGTCACATGACTGACAAATACGCCAAGCAACTTACCAAATTTCAGAGAACATTTCGCTTTAGTCACGTTTTGCTGCTCCCCCTTGAGGTATAGCAGAGAATACTTCCTGTAGACATTGTCGCGGGCTTTATTGTGGACATTTTGGCATTTATTAGAAGTCCATCGGTTGAGCATTGTACACAGGAGAGCATTTTTTGTGAGCGAGTGCGCGAGTGCGCGAGTAGGTGGCGCCTGGCGCCTGTAGTACGCCAGATGAGTGAAATATTTGTAAGAATGGCGTCTTTAATGATAGAAGCATGAAATTTGGCACACTTGTAGACAACACCCTAATGGACGTTTTTGGTAGGGTGGCCATCTCAGATTCTTCCTGTAATTAAATTGGCAGCCATTTTTTAAAATGGCGACTAGGTGTTATGGAAACGTCTTATTTTTTGTAGTTATTCATGTACAATCATTTACTTGTGGCCATACGATGACTATTAGAAGTTTAACGTACTTTAGAAGTAAAAAATAAAGCATATTAGTACATAATAATCATCATCATATTCATAATTTATAGCATACTAGGTCTATCTAATTCTATTGTTGTAAAATTTTGTGGTATCATTCGCAGCCTTTTCCCATTTGCCACTGCCCATCGGGGTAACGAATAAATAAATAAATACATAAATTCATAAATAAGTTAAATACATAAATAAATGTCATTTTATTGGGGTAGTCGAGTGAAGAAAAATAAAATCATTCACAATATTATTGATAGTTGTTTATTCGATGCGCATGCAGTGTCTTGGATTAGCTATTTTTATTTTATTGTTCATTATTAAATAAATATTGATGCTATCCCTCAAACCCATTAATTGTAATAACCACCCCTTCCATCCTCAAGTGTGCATCTTTCCTCGCAGGCACATGATATGAGTTCTCTGCAAAGTCTTCCAGGTGTCCCTTGCAGTCCTTCTGCCTCTTCCCCCATAAAAAGAGACAATTTCGCACCCAGTTATTGCGTGAAACATCGGGAAGGCATCGCAACCACCAGGATCCAAATCTCTTGATAACCCATCAGCAGCAAAGAATGGGAAATTCTTCCCATCAACTTCAAATGCAATCCGTAGTTCTTCATAGTCATCACGGATTATATATCTAGCCGTGTTACATACTGTAATAATTATTCTAGCTGAGATTTGACGTTCTGTATATGAACACAGTACTGGCAGAATCTTCGTTGGTTTTTGCTAATGCTGGTCTCAGCATAATGGCAATTGCAGCCCGTCGAGGATGGTTAATTAGGTTGTTATAGTTTCAGAGTAGGGCCTAGTGTTTTTTCGGGTGTGAGTTACTAGAGGCATATCAATAAATCTAGCTTTGTTCTGGTTCTTAGTAGACACATCACTAGATTCAACAGGGCTGGAGGATATGCTTGATTACTATCATTCTAAAGAAATATCCATATCTCCATTACGTGTCTGTGATTCAATGTAGAGTCAATAAAATAGTGATCGGTCATTCCAATAAACATGGCAGAACTACCTTGTATTTCATTAATTTGGAGTTGGGAAGAACTATTTGTTCTTTTTGCCACTGATGACTTGATGAATGATCAAGAGATGTGGGTCCAGGTGGTTGCAATGCCTTCCCGATGTTTCACGCAATAACTGGGTGCGAGATTGTCTCTTTTTATGGGGGAAGAGGCAGAAGGACTGCAAGGGACACCTGGAAGGCTTTGCAGAGAACTCATATCATGTGGCTGCGAGGAAAGATGCACACTTGAGGATGGAAGGGGTGGTTATTACAATTAATGGGTTTGAGGGATAGCATCAATATTTATTTAATAATGAAGAATAAAATAAAAATTGGTAATCCAAGACACTGCATGCGCATCGAATAAACAACGATCAATAATATTGTGAATGATTTTATTTTTCTTCACTCGACTACCCCAATAAAATGACATTTATTTATGTATTTAACTTATTTATGTATTTATGTATTTATTTATTTATTCGTTACCCCGATGGGCAGTGGCAAATGGGAAATGGCTGCGAATGATACCACAAAATTTTACAACAATAGAATTAGATAGACCTAGTATGCTATAAATTATGAATATGATGATGATTATTATGTACTAATATGCTTTATTTTTTACTTCTAAAGTACGTTAAACTTCTAATAGTCATCGTATGGCCACAAGTAAATGATTGTACATGAATAACTACAAAAAATAAGACGTTTCCATAACACCTAGTCGCCATTTTAAAAAATGGGTGCCAATTTAATTACAGGAAGAATCTGAGATGGCCACCCTACCAAAAACGTCCATTAGGGTGTTGTCTACAAGTGTGCCAAATTTCATGCTTCTATCATTAAAGACGCCCGGCATTCTTACAAATATTTCACTCATCTGGCGTACTACAGGCGCCATGCGCCACCTACTCGCGCACTCGCGCACTCGCTCACAAAAAATGCTCTCCTGTGTACAATGCTCAACCGATGGACTTCTAATAAATGCCAAAATGTCCACAATAAAGCCCGAGACAATGTCTACAGGAAGTATTCTCTGCTATACCTCAAGGGGGAGCAGCAAAACGTGACTAAAGCGAAATGTTCTCTGAAATTTGGTAAGTTGCTTGGCGTATTTGTCAGTCATGTGACCTCATACTCATTCCTGAGGAAGCGGTATGGTTGTGTAATTATCGCCTAGGCACTTCTTAACAACTTGGCAGCCAAAATCCGCAGTCAGAACGAGTACTGGGGGCTCCATAAATTCATTTCTAGCACCCTAGCAATGCTCAATTTCGGCCATCTTGATGACGTCATTTCCGGCACTTCCCGGGGTCCGACATCAAAAAAATTTCATGTACGATGCAGTCACGATATGCACTTTCCAAAAAAATGTCATTTGCTTGTTATACCGAAGTGGTCACTAAACCCTTAAATAAGCGTCTTTTCCTTCAGTGACCGCTCGCCTATAAGGACTATATTAAATACTAGTAGCGGATCCGTTGCCAAATTTTGGTAACACTGCTTGTCCCACCCCTCAACTTGGAATTAGTACTGTACAACAGGCCCCTACCAGTTGGCGCATAGACTCCCTCTGCACCCTACTGCCACATGCCGTGCTTAAAGGGAAGGTAGTACTGCATGCACGTTGGTGATGAGTCATCAACCAGGGTGCTATAACCAGCACGTGTCTCACCTCCATTGAAGTGGATCCCACCCTTCTCTGACCCCCAAATGTTCTCTAATTATTGTTCAACGTGAAACGTAATAAACCATAGTTATACTAAAGTACTAGGCGATGAGTGTTGACGGACATTTAACCACGCAGAGAGGATAATGCTTTTATTGATATGATTATTAGATATAAGCAGTCCTATAATTACTGCACAATTTAGGTCAGAGTCCAGCCGCTCTTACTTGACTAAATCTATAGAATAGCAAGCAACCCTGTAAGTACAGTACGTTGCAATCGGAAATAATAATATGCAAAAGAAGGAAATATTAATATATCTAACGCTACAGGACAGGTCAAGGGTAAGGCAAGAAGCCAACGGTCAATATCAGATTATGTAATCATTTACGTAACGTCACTTTTACTTCTCTATTTTTCTCATTTCGCATACTCTTTTCATTATCAAAAAATTGCTTTCAACGAGGGAAAGAATTAGTTTTTTTTCTATTTCTATTGTCCCGTGATAACCCGATTTTACCTCGGATTTTACGGTTTGTAGGGGAGTGGACTACCGCCATATGTACTTGTGCACTTGTCCAAGTGCATTGTCCAACGCTGGGCCATGTGCAGTCCCCCTGGAGGTTAGGTTGCCAGGCACCTCCAAGGTGCAGGTCAGAAACCCTCCTGACGCAGGCGAAAGGTAACTCCCAGGCGGGGATCGAACCTGGGACCTTTCACTCGGCAAGCCGAGACGTTACCATACCGGCCGCGTATTCCCGAACCGTACCACATTCCAGCCCCATGTTAGTATACCCCGCCCCCTGAGCCCTTTTGACCACTCCGAAGACCCCAGTCCCACCACCCACCCATCCCCCTGCTCACCACCCCGTGCTCACCACCCCCTGCCAACCCCTCTGAGGTCAGTTGATGAGCTTGATGGGTGGGTGGGGGAGAGAGAGGTGGAGGTGAGGGATACGAAGCAAGTTATAGAGGTCGTATATGGCACAAACATTCGGTGGTATTTTCGTCGTACTAGTTACTTTTAACTTAGCAGAACCATAGCATTACACTGGTACTGCTAAGTTAAAAGTAAGTAGTAGTACGATGAAAATTCCACCCATTGTTTTTCTACCGACAACAGCTGCCACTCAAGTGTTTTTTTTTATTTCTTAAGGTATCGTCCCCCACAAATTTTTCCAAAATTATGCGTAGCGAATTTATTGAGTTTCTCAATAAAATTGTGCTTCTGTGAATCCGGAATGGAATAAGCACAATAACGACATTGTGATATGTGATGTAAAAACTATGGAAGGAAGGAAATAAATGGAGTTTTGTCAATAACTGTCTTTCTATCTATTAGCCTCGTGCTTGCAGGTCTGGCGGTCGACTTCCCCATTCCAGGAAGACGAAGGGCCACTTGTCCCTACGTTGGGGGGGAGGGGGTTTATGGGGGGGGGGAGACCTTTGTGAAGAAAAAAAGAAATTTTTGTTGTTTTTTGGGGGGCAATTGAAGTTTAAAATGACAGACAGCAGGTGACATAAGTACGTATTATTCCGTTTGGTCCATCTGTGTTATGGTGGAGAGGGAAAGGCACGGGGACTAGAAAAAATAAAATAAATAGTGGCTGTGAACAAAAGGTTAAGAGTGACCAAAAATTGTGATCATGCTCGAAAAGCTGCCACATTATTACCTTTGGTGCACGTCTTAATAGCTCTATTGCTCAGCCCATAGGCTTGGGCCAATAGGAAACATAGGGGCCAATAGGGTGGGTGGGTGGTGGGACTGGGGTCTTCGGATGGTTAAAAGGGCTCAGGGGGGGCGGGGTATACTAACATGGGGCTGGAATGTGGTACGGTTCGGGAATACGCATCCCGGCCACCACACCTCCCACTCAACGAGGGAAATATATTAAGGAATGCAAGAGTATGAAGTGTTCGACAGTTGTGGTTCACCATATACCGCTACTTGTCATCTCTTGCCAAACTGATTCCTTAAACTAGGCTTTTAATTATTATAATTATTTTGGCATATCAGATGGCACATGTATTTTTCTAATAAATGTCGCTAAAACTTGTTTCTATCGTGGCTAATAACAATTATTGCAACATGTGAAAGCAGTGTGATTTGCTGTCGACTATATGGAATTGTGCAAAGTTAGATTATTATTTTCCTTTCGTGGATGATAACATGAAAACAAACTACTGGTGATATTTTATGCAGTCACTTGCAATACATAGACGTTGTCAGCTACTTATAAGCTAATTTCCTTGCTAATAACATTGTCGTGTCGAAGGCCAATCACTTTTTAAAACATATGTACTAGATGCGGGTTGCCGTAGACATTGTCGTGAAACTAATTACGATTAATCCACTTATGTTAATGTAGCAATACTGAGATTGAGCTGTGCAAAAATTACATTTCTAACAAGCCTGACAAGAACAAATAATTATGTCCAGTTATATCTGCTTGTGTTTATGGCTGTGGTTCACACAAGGCCGCGCTTGATATGGTAGAAAACAACCTTCTCAATGACTGCAGCGACAATTGCAGCGCAGTAAGTCAACATGACACCGTAATACAGGCCCTTCATTTGATTGAAATTCAATGCCATTGATGGGGTTTGCCACAAGTGATTTCTAACTCTAGCCTCGTCGATTTTGAGTACTCGGTGTACAATAAGATAGTATTGTTCGTAATATTCCAACAACCCAGATGCCTCCAGATGAAGAAAAAACTTGTCCACACGTGGAACGAGGATGTCGTGCATGGGAAAAATTAGGGTGCCCAGGTATCTTATGGATGTGTCAATGGACATGGAGAAGGGAAGGTTTCCTTCCATGTCCAGGAACTCGTAGGCGGCCTCGGTGATGTGCAATTCGCCACTTACACAGGCATAATCTTCTGTTAGGGCTATGTGGAGACACTCGTCGAAGGTCTCAATCACTTCCATTGAGTCCCCTAGAGCAATCAGCGATGGTATATCCGACTCGCCGAGTAATACCTTGACAAATAAACTGTGCAGGGGTATACTTCCCCATGACCATCCTGAACGACTCACCAACTCTGGTATGTTACTGCAACAGGAAACTATTGTTAGCAGTCAGTTTTAAATTTTAATGAATGAATTAAATTATGCATGGCAGGTATTCCTACAACGTACCTTGGTAATGACTCGTGATCCGGGTTGGCCAGAAACCCGATCAACTTGGCCGTATATCCACAGGTGATGACCACCGCGAATGTCCACCAGAGAGAGAGGAACATCCTGGCAGAGTGTGACCTCGGGACAAGGTTTGGGTTCTCCTCGATCAGGGTCAGGAGGACATAGGTCAGGGAGTAAGGGAAGAGGGGAGGGGAGGGCTTGGGGAAGGGGGAGGTGACCTTCTTGGTGGTGACCAGGAGGAGAAGCCAGAGGAAGAGGCTTCCGATGATGCAGGAGATGGCGATCAGGAGCCACATTCCGTAGGTGTATGGCCGGATTATCACGTCCCAGGAGTCGACTATTCGTGGTACGCGTTTGACAAATGTGACATGAGAAGAATAAAAGGGATAAATCATCTCTGTGACCTCCATTGGCTCGCTGAATGCCAGTGTTCCAGGGCAGAAGTCGACTCTCTCGTAAAGAATCTCTCCGACCAAACCTATCCATGTCCCGTCGTCCATCTTATTTTCAAGCGGTATTGCGTTTTCCATCTCTACCATCACCAATTCAAAATTCATTAAGGCAGTCATGTCCTTGTAATATAGCTCGTGCTCCCAAACTGTCTTTCTATCGTAGAATCTTTGCCTTACGACATCCCAGTCCTTTTCGAAGTCAGGTAACCCATACAATCCTACCAAAGTTTTGCCATGTAAGTTGAAGGTAAAATCCAGATATAGTTTGTCTAAGTTGGAGGTGTACTGGTCCACCTCAATCACTTTCGGCTGTCCTTTGTCGCAGAAGAAGCAGTTCGTCCAGCGTACGTGTGTTTCCATATCCACTACAAGTTTATATCTGCAAGGATGCATTCCAATAATTGTTGCGCAAACTGGGGCATTCTCCAATGAGAGTGCGAGGCAAAATTGAAAGGTTTTAAAACAAAATTATACTACTCAAACCAAACTCTACTTAGGTAGAGTTCAAATGGTCACCTTACATGCTTATTAGTTATTACAATCATGTCGTCTTATGTACAGTACATCGCTGAGGCGAAGGACACTGAATGAGCACTTACTTGAGATGGCGTGATCGCTGATGAAACAGGATCTTGTCCGCTCCCCCATCCTTGATGAAGAATAGGAAGAGATGCATCCGGGTGTTGAGGAGGACCGTGGCTGCAGTGGTCTGGATCAGTGAGTCGAAGTTGTAGTGGTGAAGGAAGAAGACGAACAAAGTGCAATGGGACAAGTGTTTGGCTTCAGGACGATGCAACCAGTCGAACCAGTACGTGACTGGTGCTGTGTAGTTGACTGTGGGCTCCGTGGCCTCTGTGCTGGTGGAGTCTTCCTGTGGCCCGAGTCTGATGTGCAGAGTAAAGTGTTGGTCATCTGGACTGATGGGCCTGTCCACCAAGCGAGCCAGTTGGTTGGGCAGACGGGAGTAGTCGTGGGCCAGGACTGTCAGGCAGGTGCTGTCCAGCTGGGTCTGGATGGCCTCCAGAAGGAGGATCTCTCGCTCAAGTGTCGCGTTGTCACCCTCATCTCCAAGGCGGATTTGGAGGGAAACGGGGGACAGCAGGACCAAAAGGGTGCTCAGGAGAGAAAACATTGTCTGCAGAGTGGTCGTAGCAAGTGGTACATTGACTATCTATAACTATAACTGCGGATAAAACAGTACGCTCATCAACTGTGAAAGGACAATTTGTGTCTATGAATATGACCAGAAGTATTGCTTTGAGATTTAGGCCTAGCAATCCCGTAACCAATCCCTGCTATATTTGTATGTCACAACTCCTGCCCTTCAAGTACTATTTCGGCATGTGAGGTGCACACGTGCGTGAATTTAAGTGAACGGAAATAAACCGCTCTAGGAAATGAACCACATAATGCTTATCTATATGCTCCTAATGGAACCTAATTTTACGGTCGAATTATCTTGAGCACACTCGTACACTTTGAATAGGTCTACTGAACTGATTTCTAAAACAATTACCTCTACCAAAATATGCGCAACAGTTTCAGGGCCCACGTGGTACAAAAATGATGAATGTCGGTTTATTGATAGGTTCAGGTTAAAATATAACAAGAAGAACCCTCGCTTCGCGCGCAATTTTTTATGGTGCAGGCCTAGAAAACCACTCGCTTCGTTGGTTTTTTCTATTCCTGGGGCCTGCGGTTTAAACCTTGTTGTTAATGATGCCCATCCAACAACTATGCGCATCATATTCTCCTCTCCCCCTCCCTCCCCCTGCATATACGATCATATGCACCATGTCGTCGTGCTGATTCGAACCCGGGAGGTTTGCAACCCGCCTTTTTGTCACGTTCGATTCTACGTATTCGCCAGTAGTAAGTTTCTGACACTTCACCGAAAGAAGTTGGGTGTAGGCGTGTGCCTCGAAAACATTGTACTGTACTTCCCATCTGTGAAAGTATAGCAAGGGTAGACCTACTCCAGCAGTTCTGAAGCAGTCCAGTTGATGATAAATTTTTAATATTCTTCTAATGCTCTTGTGATGATCCTGGGATGTTTTTTTGTTTCTTAAAAGCATAAGAAAGCATTAGAAGAGCATTAAAAATTGATGTTCCATGAGAGACTCACCAGTAATGCTCTTTTAATGTTTTGTGGTTTACAGTGTAGCTACAGTACTGTACAGTAGCCTATGAAGTATCCATGCGTAAAGACATATCAAGGTAAACCTCTCCTGATCAAAAAGGTCATCAGAAAATATCAGAAAAACAAGCGCATAAGTATGTAGTTAAGACACTTTCGATGTAAATCGTGCTGCTTACGAAATCCAAGGTACAATAAACGTAGACGGTGGGTAATGACAAAACTGTGGCTTTCAGCAGGAGACATTACATATTTATTATTTTCTTATATCCCTTTATTACCGATTGGCTCTATTTGGAGAAGGAGTACAATAAAGCAGCGAATGTGGCTTATTCAGTTACTTATTCAGATTACAGCATCCTCAGAATAGTCCTAGAAGTAATGTAAATCTTATTTTTTGTGTGATCGACTGCGACAAATTATAATGGCTCTTAACAATAAGCATTATAAGCATGACATATTCGGTGCTGCCAAATTTAGTGATACTATATCTGTGATTACAACATTTTTGTGCTAATATTTGTGTCACAATGGTGAAAAATAATGAAGTATACAACTTGAACCTTCCCTATTGATTACTTATTAACAGATCCATATTTGTGTACTACCGTACATTAATATGCTAGTAGCGGATCCGTTGCCAAAGTTTAGCAACACTACTTGGCCCACTCCCCAACTTGGAAGTAGTACTGTATGACAGGCCCCTACCAGGTGGCTCATAGACTGTCCCTCTGTACCTACTGCCACATGCCGTGCTTATAATAGGGAAGGTAGTACTACATGTCTACATGCACGTACCAGGGTCCTATAACCAGCACGTGTCTCACCTGAAGTGGAACCAACCCTTCTCTGACCGCCAAATGTTCTCTATAATATATTGTTCAACGGGAAAAGTGATAAACCTTAGTTAACCTTCTAGACTATTTCTCTCTAACTATTCTAGGAGATGAGTGTTGACGGACATTTAAGCACACAGAGAGGATAATGCTTTTATTTATGTGATAATTATATATAAGTAGTCCTATAATTGCTGCACAATTTAAGTCAGAGTCAAGCCGCTCTTACTTGAATAAATATATAGTATAGCAAGCAACCTTGTACGTACAGTATGTTGCAATCGGAAATAATAATTTGCACACAGGTTATGTAAAGGAGGAAATATTGATATATCTAAAGCTACATACAGTATAGGTCAAGGGTAAGGCAAGAATCCAACGGTCAATGATCAGATTATGTAATCCATTACGTAATTACGTAATGTCACTTTTCCTTCTCTATTTTCAGTATATTTTTCTCATTTTAAACTTACATCCTCTATTCCTCTTTTCATTTTCCAAAAATTGATTTCAACGAGAAAAATATGTGAACAATTATTGCTACATGTGAAAGCAGTGTGATTTACTGTTGACTATATCGAATTGTGCTAAGTTAGATTATTATTTCCCTTTCGTGCATGATAACAGGAAACAAACTACTGGTGATATTTTATGCAGTCACTTCCAATACATATACGTTGTCAGATACTTATAAGCTAATTTCCTTGCTAATAACATTGTCGTGTCGAAGGCCAATCACTTTTCAAAACTAGCCACGGGTTACTCATCTGTAATATACAAATTCGTAGACATTGTCGTGAAACTAATTGAATCGGTGGTTTTGAAAAGGGCAAGATACCATGCCCTTTTCATGTGAATATTGCCCTTTTCAAAATGACCGATTCAATTACGATTAATGCACTTGTGTTGATGTAGCAATACTGAGATTGGGCTGTGCAAAAATTACATTTCTAACAAGCATGACAAGAACAAATATGCCCAGTTATATCTGCTTGTGTTTATGACGGTGGTTCACACACGGCCGCGCTTGTTTTGGTAGAAAACAACCTTCTCAATGACTGCAGCGACAATTGCAGCGCAGTAAGTCAACATGACACCGCAATACAGGCCCTTCATTTGATTGAAATTCAATGCCATTGATGGGGTTTGCCACAAGTGATTTCTAACTCTAGCCTCGTCGATTTTGAGCACTCGGAGTACAGTTAGATAGTACTGTTCGTAATATTCCAGCAACCCTGATGCCTCCAGATGAAGAAAAAACTTGTCCACACGTGGAACGAGGATGTCGTGCATGGGAAAAATTATGGTGGCCAGGTATCTTATGGACGTGTCGATGGACATGGAGAAGGGAAGGTTTCCTTCCATGTCCAGGAACTCGTAGGCGGCCTCGGTGATGTGAAATTCGCCACTTACACAGGCATAATCTTCTGTCAGGGCAATCTGAAAACACTCAGCGAAGGTCTCAATCACTTCCATTGAGTCCCCTAGAGCAATCAGCGATGGTATATCCGACTCGCCTAGTAATATCTTGATAAATAAACTGTGCAGGGGTATACTTCCCCATGACCATCCTGAACGACTCACCAACTCTGGTATGGTACTGCAACAGGAAACTATTGTTAGCAGTCAGTTTTATTTTAATGAACGAATTAAATTATGCATGGCATGTACTCCTACATCGTACCGTGGTAATGACTCGTGATCCGGGTTGGCCAGAAACCCGATCAACTTGGCGGTGTATCCACAGGTGATGACCACTGCGAATGTCCACCAGAGAGAGAGGAACATCCTGGCAGAGTGTGACCTCGGGACAAGGTTTGGGTTCTCCTCGATCAGGGTCAGGAGGACATAGGTCAGGGAGTAAGGGAAGAGGGGAGGGGAGGGCTTGGGGAAGGGGGAGGTGACCTTCTTGGTGGTGACCAGGAGGAGAAGCCAGAGGAAGAGGCTTCCGATGATGCAGGAGATGGCGATCAGGAGCCACATTCCCTTGGTGTACGGTCGGATTAGCACATCCCAGGAGTCGACTATTCGCGGTACGCGTTTGGCAAATGTGCCATGAGAAGAGTAAAAGGGATATACCATCTCTGTGACCTCCAGTGGCTCGCTGAATGCCAATGTTCCTGGGCAGAAGTCGACTCTCTCGTAAAGAATCTCTCCGACCAAACCTATCCATGTCCCGTCGTCCATCTTATTTTCAAGAGGTACCGCGTTTTCCATCTCTACCATCACCAATTCAAAATTTATTAAGGCAGTCATGTCCTTGTAAAATAGCTCGTGCTCCCAAACTGTCTTTCTCTCGTAGAACCTTTGCCTTACGACATCCCAGTCCTTTTCGAAGTCCGGGAAACCGTACAATCCTACCAAAGTTTTGCCATGTAAGTTGAAGGTAAAATCCGGATATAGTATGTCTAAGTTGGAGGTGTACTGGTCCACCTCGATCACTTTCGGCTGTCCTTTGTCGCAGAAGAAGCAGTTCGTCCAGCGTACGTGTGTTTCCATATCCACTACAAGTTTATATCTGCAAGGATGCATTCCATGTATAATATTGTTGTACAAATTGGGGCATTCTCCTATCAGAGTGTGATGCAAAATTGAAGGGTTTTAAAACAAAATAATACTACTCAAACTCTACTTAGGTAGAGTTCAAATGGTCACATTACATGCTTAAGTTATTAGTTATTACAATCATGTCGTCTCATGTGTACATCGCTGAGGCGAAGGACACTGAATGCGCACTTACTTGAGATGGCGTGATCGCTGATGAAACAGGATCGTGTCCGCTCCCCCATCTTTGATGAAGAACAGGAAGAGATGCATCCGAGTGTTGAGGAGGACCGTGGCTGCAGTGGTCTGGATCAGTGAGTCGAAGTTCTGGTGGTGAAGGAAGAAGACGAACAAAGTGCAATGGGACAAGTGTTTGGCTTCAGGACGATGCAACCAGTCGAACCAGTACGTCACTGGTGCTGTGTAGTTGACTGTAGTGGCCTCTGTGCTGGTGGAGTCTTCCTGTGGCCCGAGTCTGATGTGCAGAGTAAAGTGTTGGTCATCTGGACTGATCGGCCTGTCCACCAAGCGAGCCAGTTGGTTGGGCAGACGGGAGTAGTCGTGGGCCAGGACTGTCAGGCAGGTGCTGTCCAGCTGGGTCTGGATGGCCTCCAGAAGGAGGATCTCTCGCTCAAGTGTCGCGTTGTCACCCTCATCTTCAAGGCGGATTTGGAGGGAAACGGGGGACAGCAGGACGAAAAGGGTGCTCAGGAGAGAAAACATTGTCTGCAGAGTGGTCGTAACAATTATTGTGCCACAGCTAACGGCAGAGACGTAAGCGGTACTTAAATGACAACTAGTCTCTATATGAGCAGATTCGGAAATGCTTTGACATTTGACTTTTGATTCCCGTAATTATTACCCCTTGATTGATAAAGCGAAAAACCTATTTGCAAATAATATTTGATTTCAAATCAAATATTATTCTGGAATATGAAGTGCACCCGTGCAGTAAATATAATAGGCATACAATAAGAAACTGTGTTATTGATATGACATGCTTTAACTGGAATCTAATTTTACGCTCGAACTCACGGGGACATTGTTACTCTTCGAATGAGGTATAGTGAGCTTAGTTTTGCTACAATTGGCCTACCGCGGACTACTGAGTAAATCTCTTTATTTATTGAATTTAGAAATGATAGAAACAAATCACTTTACTATACCACATGTCTAATTGCCTTTTACATGAGAGGACCGCCACATTGTTTTCTCGCAAACTGTTTTTATAACCACGTAAGATGAGCAAAAGTGAAGCTGAGTTTTTCATGCCTATGGCGATAATATGGATTTTAAAACACAATTTTGTTCCAATTGCCTACTTACAATAATTATTTCCAACAGAGGCGGGAAGGAAGCTTTAATCATTTTTGTTCTAATTATTTACGAGCGTGACAGATTATAGCAGCATAGCCTGTTCTGTCGGCAATCCGTTGTATTACCCCCCCCCCCNCCCCCCTATCTGCGAGTACCAGACCAGGCTCCAGAATTTTTTTATACTATGGTCATGTGAGGGTAAGGAGGACCTGCACCTCATTATCTGCTGGCACCACTATATTTGGGAAAAGACGGGAGAGATATAGTAAAACTTCTATAAGTCGAATATCCATGGGACCGGAAAAAACTTCGAGTTATAGAAGATTCGAGTTAGAGACGTTTGGAATTTTTTACGCACAGAAGTCTATGAGGAAGGCAAGGAGGAAGGCTGCCTTTATATCCAGAGACGAAAGGTGTTCAAAACTTAAAAATAACCGTCACTATCACACAATGTTCCTCACTGTTTTGTTTTTAAAAAATCTCCATTATGGACATTTTACCTACTGTTAGATTCGAGGGTGCGATTGTCACAATCGAGTCAAACACTTCTTTCGGTATGTCTGGTAGATCAGGAAATTGAGCATTTCTGTACATATGTGGCTTACTCTCGACCCTTCGGCTGGAAAATGAGAAAATTTTCCGTACTCTTCGACTTAGGGAGACTGAAAATGCATTGATGTCCCATCGTAAGGCCCTGCCTGCACTTCGAGTTAGAGAAATTCGAGTTGGGGACGTTCATTTCCTATTATTTTACATTCTGACCAACCAAGCTCACGATTTTCTTCTACTTATAGAAAACTTCGACTTAGGGAAATTCGACTTATAGAAGTTTTGTGTATATGACAAATGTTGATTGACTAGAGCAGTAGTAAATTAATATGCCCAAAATCTGTATATTCTGGTGGTCATTATGACTTAAATAGTAGAATTAAAAGGGGAAGATGAACATGTGCATAAATTACAGTAACTTAATTTTGTGCCTATACGAAGAAGGATAAAGCAAAATTACCGTCCATGTGACAGGCTTTTTGTCTCACTTCATGTTTTATTCATGTTTCAGGGTACACGAAAAGGACACCTCTGGGATACCTGGTGCACCTCAGCGGCAGATTTTGGTATGTCCCATCTTACACCTGATCACAAAGGTTGACAAATACGGGTAAGGTCAACAATACATAACTCAATGCCAAACCGGAGAACAAACCTTGCATTTGTTTTATATTCAGGGACAGGGCTACAACAAGTATTACTTTTTCGGGGCCTCTTTGAGATTATACCGTCCATGTGACAGGTTTTTAGTGTCACTGCATGTTTTATTCAGGGTACACGAAAAGTACACTTCCTGGATACAGGATGCATCTTCAGAGGCAAACTTTGATACGTCTCACTTTACACCTGATCACAATTTTCTCAATAAGAAATGCGGGTAAGGCCAACAATAGATAACTCAATATCAAGCCGTAGAATAAACCTTGCATTTGTTTTATATTGAGTGCCAGAGAAGGAATCTGCAACAAGTACCGCCTTTTCCGGGCATCATTGAGCTTATCCACGAAAGGAGTGAAATATGAATACTCCAAATGATACGCATTCAATCCAGCAGCATCCGATCGAAGAATCAGGGAATCAAAGCGCGGAAGAAGGACATCATGCTTCGAAAACACCATCCCGCATATGAACCCAGAGGAAGGGTTGTCCACCGCAACAAAAGGATAGTTGGCCTCCATGTCCAAGAAATCGTAGGCTGCAAAACGGATATACCAATTTTCGCTCAGGCAGGCGTAATCTTCGTTGAGGACTGAGAGGAGACATTCCTCGAAGTCGTCTCTGGATTCAAGGTTGTCTGCCAGATACTGAAGGCTGTCCAAGTCAGCCTCTCCAAGGAGCATCTTGGCAAAAATCGCGTGAAGGGAAATGGTGCCCCATCTCCAACCTGGACTCGATATCAGGTCTTCCACATTCCTATACATGCAAGGTGAAATAATGAGTCAGAAGACACAATTACATCACGGGTAGGCCTGAAGTTGTACTTACTTTGGGAGCGTCTCATAAAGCGGATTAACCAGAAACCCGATCAACTTGGCCGTGTATCCACATGTGATGACCACTGCGAATGTCCACCAGAGAGAGAGGAACATCCTGGCAGAGTGTGACCTCGGGACAAGGTTTGGGTTCTCCTCGATCAGGGTCAGGAGGACATAGGTCAGGGAGTAAGGGAAGAGGGGAGGGGAGGGCTTGGGGAAGGGGGAGGTGACCTTCTTGGTGGTGACCAGGAGGAGAAGCCAGAGGAAGAGGCTTCCGATGATGCAGGAGATGGCGATCAGGAGCCACATTCCGTAGGTGTACGGTCGGATTATCACGTCCCAGGAGTACAGAATTCGAGGTTTGCGAGTGAGATAAGTCATGTGAGATCGGTAAAAATGGTAACCAAACTCGACCACTTCAAGAGGACCAGCAACGGCAATTGTTGCAATACTAAAATCAGCCTTCCGGTTGAGAATAGCTCCGGTCACTCCAATCCATGTGCCATCGTCCATTTTCTCATCCGCGGACACTGCATTTTCCATTAGATCAATCTTCAGCTGGAAGTTTATCTTGACGCTCAAGTCTCGAAACAATAATTCCACTAGTTGAAGGTGTTTCCGATCATAAAATCTCTTTTCTATGAGATCATAGTCTGTGAGCAAGTTGTCAAATGGATAAGCCGCCACAACGGTCTTACCATGCATGTCAAATATGAAATCAGGGAATAAATTCAGCAGACTGGAAGTATTTGAGTCTATTTCGACAATTTGTGCTTCTCCGTGGTCGCAGAAGAAGCACACTGACCATCGTGACGAGGTCTCCATTTCCATTACCAACTTTTTGCTGTAAGTAACAAGATCAAGGGATTATTACTCACATATTTCAAGATATGTGCAACTAAATATTCTGCTATATAATTCGGATTGTATGGACAGACTACAGAATTTACTCACCCGAGTATCCTGGAGTGTGGATGCAGAAGTATCTCCTCCACCCCTCCATCCCTGGTGAAGAAGACGAAGTGGTGCAGACGGGTGTTGAGGAGGACACTGGCTGCAGTGGTCTGGATCAGTGACTCCAAGTTCTGGTGACGGAGGAAGAAGACGAACAAGGCGCAGTTGGAGTGATGGGTGGCACTGGGAAGATGCAGCCAGTCGAACCAGTACGTGACTGGTGAGGTGTGGTTGACTGTCGGATCTTCAACTATGACCTCTGTGGTGGTGGAGTCTTCCTGTGGCCCGAGTCTGATGTGCAGAGTCAAGTGTTGGTCATCTGGACTGATGGGTCTGTCCACCAAGCGAGCCAGTTGGTTGGGCAGACGGGAGTAGTCGTGGGCCAGGACTGTCAGGCAGGTGCTGTCCAGCTGGGTCTGGATGGCCTCCAGAAGGAGGATCTCTCGCTCAAGTGTCGCGTTGTCACCCTCATCTCCTAGGCGGATTTGGAGGAAAACGGGGGCCAGCGGGACGAAAAGGGTGCCCAGGAGAGAAAACATTGTCTGCGGAGTGATCGCAACAATTGTGCAACAGCTAACGGCAGAGAAGCGGTACTTAAATGACAACATACTAGTCTCTATGAGCAGATTCGTAAATGCTTTGACATTTGAATTTTCATTCGCGTAATTATTACCCCTTGATTGATAAAGCGAAAACCCAATTTGCAAATCACATACGATTTCAAATCAAATATTATTCTTGAATACGTATGTGGTGCACCCGTGCGGTAAATTTAATAGGTCTACAATAAGAAACTGTGGTATTGATATGACATGCTTTAACTGGAATCTAATTTTACGCTCGAACTCACGGGAACATTGTTACACTTTGAATGATGTATAGTGAGCTTATTTTTTGTACAAATGGCCTACCCCAGACTACCGAGTAAATCTCTTCATTTATTGAATTTAGAAATGATAGAAACAAATCACTTTGCTATACCAGGTGTAGAATACTATTGCCTTTTACAAAACCGTTATGAAAGAGTGGCAACAACACGGACACGCCACAACAACACGTACTACAAGTAAAATAACAACATAATTATGTCAATGATTGCCAGTGTTGCAATAACTTTTGTGTTTATTTTGTCTGTGAATTGTGATACAAAGTCAATGATTTGCTTAGATATATGCTCAAAGTAAAACGAGGAAAGTTATAATTGAAAGCATGGTAAAATGTTAACTACCTATAAGACAGTCATGTCTCATCATTGTGCAGTATTCTTTTCTGGATCAAGGGAGATGGACAAGTAGTCTTCCCTAAGTAGCCTTGTAATGGATAATACAAGTGTAAAAAGTGCGACGAAAATAAAAATTCTTATCCAAGAGGTATAAAATGCGTTGCTCCCTTGCTGCAATTATTATTATTATTGCTTCAATTTCCGGGGAAGGACGAGGAAAAGTAGGTCTATATACCAACTTGTGTAGTTTTCTCCTTCAGTAAAACTGTGCCTCCAATTATTGTCTTGGAAGTAATAACTAATAAGTTATAATACACTTGGTTTGTATCATCAGTGAATCAAGTATTGTCCCGCCATGCGGGTTACAGTCTGGCCAGGATAACTTTGACCTCGCTCGTTAACCATCGACTACGCT
>KZ538995.1:0-11345 GCA_000934665.2 Catajapyx aquilonaris
GCACTCACTCACTCGATTTGTAAACAGTGGCAACAATGGAAGCAGTCTCCATGGGCTGATGTTTGAATTGGCCCGCCGGACGGGGTTGCCAGGTAACGGGCTAAATATAAGCAGCTTATGCCGAAATTGTCAATAACTAAAACGACAAAAAAGTTTGATCACCCTGTATACACACACACACATATATACAGGCTGGTCCAACTTCAAGTGTCGTTTTATAACGGCGATTAATAGCAGTGATTTTGCGATGACGTAGCAGCGACGTGTAAAATGTCCCACTTCGGCGCCATCGAAATTATTAGCTGCCAATAGCAGCACACATGTAATCAACCCTGCTGCTGGGTTGACCTGGAAAAAAGGAGGTGCACACATGACCTGCGATGCACCTGGGTGAAATGGGTGACGTCCAAGGCACCAGATTGGCATTGGTGACGCATGTGGTTGCACAGGGTTCATTACATGTGTGCTGCTATTGGCAGCTAATATTTTCGATGGCGCCGAAGTGGGCCATTTTACACGTGGCTGCTACGATAATCGTAAAGCGCTTCTATAAATAGCCGTTATAAAACGACACTTGAAGTTGGACCACCCTGTATATGATCACGGGGTTACAACAATATCTCTACCTGAAATAACCGAAGCAGGTTGGTGTGGTGGTTATAAGGAGTCCAACTGCAAATCGGGAGGTCCTGGGTTCGAATCCCGGGGCCGGTGATCCTGACCGTGGTTTTCTGTGGGTTTCCGCGGTCCCCCCCCCCCCTTCCGCATAATAGGCCACAGACGCTTCCTTCCCTATCCTTGGCCCCATCCAATGGTGGTATTCCACCAACCTAATTGAGCCCCGATTCTCCCAATGGGGTATAAAAAAATTTAAAATTTAAAAAAAATAACTACCTGAAATAAATATAAAGATATTGTCCGTCCGGCGTCATTGTTGCCGAAAGACATTGCCATATCTCCGAGAGATTTTCCCCTGGGAGGCTCTAATTTTGTTTTTAGCAGGGAGGTGTAGATGGTCGAGATGGTAACGTTTCGGCTTGCTAAGTGAAAGGCTCCAGGTTCGATCCCCGCCCTTTCACATACGTCAGGAGGGTCTTTGACCTGCACCTTGGAGGTGTCTGGCAACCTAACCTTCTGGAGAATAGCACACGACCCCTTTTCATACATTGCACTTGCACCTATGCTCCCTCCCCAAAAATCCCTACCCCTAACCTACATCCTTGACTCCTTGCACCGGAGATTGAAATTAATATAGAAAATAGAGTGAAATGGTGGTATTCCACCCCCCCCCCCTGAAATGGCCTACGGCCTACGGGGTAAACAACTAAAAAAATCCCAACAATTTGTAGCGAAGACTAAGATTTTTGCATTTCATACTCAAGCAATGTTGTATGCAATCATATTTTTCACTGTTAAAAATTACAAATCCGAAGTACAGTAAAAAATATGAAACCCCATGTATGACCCCAATATGAAACACCCTGTATGACCCCAATATGAAACACCCTGTATATTTTTCCTGGACCACCTTGCATTTTACAGCAATAGAGTATTTTAAATGTTGAGAGGGCGAAGGAACACGGGGTTCGTAAAGGCTTGCTGCCACGAATTGTGTTTTACTACCCTAACCTAGGACAAGTGCATAATACTTAAATCGTTGCAAAGAAGCTTCTACAGTAGGTTGTGGCTAAGTAGGGCAAACAATGTCTAATAGCTTTATAGCCTTGTGCTTTGGAGTAGGTCGGGATAGCCTACATCGGATGCGCCAATGTTTTCTTTAGCTTTCTATTCTAGTGTGGTGATTCTTTATGACCAAGATGGATGAATGCGACAAATAATCGCATTGTGGCTGCCCTTAAAAACTGTAGTTGTTCTCTCTCCTTTCGTCAGCTGACTAAAGTAGTCTTGAAAAAAAAAATGGCTGGCTAGTGGAAGTGTACTCTGCAAAAGGAAGACGATCCATCATTGTTCTGGATGCTTCCGAGAACGTGCTCGGACACCGTGGTGGCTTCCCCATTCCGTAATGTTGTAGACTAGATTTGGCAAGGGCCAAAGGACTATAAACAAGGCAATTGTAGCTTTCCCTCGTCCGTCGGCCATTTTGAGCGGGAAGGATGGGGTTTGGGGGCGCACATTATGGACTGTGGTTAGTTTCCAAGAGCCTGCATACTCAAGAGGCTAGTTTGGCTAGAGAGAGACAAGGACCAGCGGAACTGAAACGACGCCATTAATGAGCTCCTTCTCTCCCCTTTTTATCACACTCATATTCATTAGATAGCCGGAATAACGAGAAGTGAGGACGTTTAGAGCAAGGCATGTATTAATTTCAACCGCTTTCTCCGCATGACTGCGAAGAGCCTTTACGCTAAATGGTCAATTTAAAATTACGACGTAACAGCTCTGCTTATGGCTATTGCCAGTAAATTATAAATGACGGTGATAAAGTGTTAACAGGGGTATTATCAGTTCAGGTGTTTCTCTTCAAGCAGATTATACATTTTCTGCAAATTGAGACGTGAAGTGCAGGGAGTCACTTGAGTGCTTTCTTTGGGATTTTCAGATGTGACGGAGACGAATGATAACCTTTCCGGATAGCTACATTTTGCCTTGACTGTTCTTGCAGCGCGGTGGATCTACTTTACAAATATTGTCATGATTATATTTTTCCCCTTTTGAGCCATCCACAAATTTCGCAGAAAGGAGATGCCTAAAGATTTTTTTGCCTTGACCAGCAATAAATTTCAGTGCAGCATGCAGAGGGCAGCCCTCTGCATGCTGCACTGAAATTTAAAAAAACAGCCGCTGTTTTTAATGGCTTGTGGAAAAGTAAAACTCACTTGTCACTTGTGCAGTGCCTGATTTCTCAATTGTGACAATTGACGATTAAACTGTGATTCATTGCAATATGTCAATGTTATTAAAGTAGTACATGACTATGCTAATTACTATAATTATATACTTTTTAACCCCGTGATAGGGCGGAGCCCTTTTAGGGGGGTGGCACACCACCGCCAGTTTTCTTCGATTTTTATGACTCTTACTTCACACATGGGTGGGACCAAGGATAGGGGCGGAAGGAAGCGGCTGTGGCCTATTTTTACGGAAACGATCCCGGAATTATCCTGGGGGGACAGTGGGAAACCACAGAAAACCATGGTCAGGGTCGCCGCGCCGTCCCCGGGATTCGAACCCAGGACCTCCCGATTAGCAGGCGGACTCCATATCCACTACACCAACCTGCTTCGGTCTATAATTATGTACTTTAAAAATGTTATTACAGTGTAAAATACATCATCGTTAATCCTATGTATTATGACTAGGGGTGAACGGCACAAAAAAATTCTAAACATGATCAGAGACTGAATATTCCTTTCCCAGTTTAATCATGCTTCTGTACATGTACTGTACACACCGAAGTACAGTAGGCTACAGGACAGAGTAAATATTACGCTTGTAAGAGTATTTGACCTAATCGTTGATGATATTTTTCCAATGTTAAATGAATTAACGCATTTCCTCCAAAATAAACTACAAAATAATTATGAATGGAGTTACTCTGACAAATATTACCAGCAGTGCTCTCAAAATTTAGCTTTTGTTATGGCGTAATAATATAATTTTTATTGCCTGCTAACTGGATTTTGAAACCAGATTTATTTATCCTGACAGGCAGCCATTGATTCAGACAATTTTGTGCTCGCATGATTGACGCATCCATTTACCTAGTTATATTTAACAACCCTGATGAATTTAATGTCAGATTGACGGGATCACTTTTGAATATGTAACTTTTAAGCGTCACGGATATAGGTAAATGCGACACCGATATTCCACACGACACCAAACCCATGTCCATCAACATCGCCCATATAACTGCACTGTCTACTTCTCTATGCATGACTATGGGCAAATATAAGCTGGCCCTAATCTTCAGATCTAGTTAGGGTTGGGCCCAGCCGCGATAGCGAAGAGAGAAATCGGTGTCTAGCAAGCGCTAAAGATCTCGTTGTGGGTGGGGAGGTTTCATTTCCGAACTGTCTAACCGAAGGGGTTGTCGGAAATATCTTCCTGTGATGCTGATGGAGCCGGGAGCTGCAAACTTGAGGGGTTGTGGGAGGAGGGGGAAAGTGGGGGTGGAAGGGAGGGGAAAGGGGGAGGGAGAGATTGCTGGAATTTAACGGCTTCCCTGTCACTACAAGGGGCTTGAAATTTGGCCAAGGGTTAATGGGCGTAATTTGCATCTAGCCGCAGACTTGAAGGTTTCGGCCGGGGTGTAGCTTAGTTGAAGATCTGTCTGCATTTACAAGATAATTTTGACTGCTAATTTAATAAATTTTCCGTGTAGTTTATGTTGGAGTAAAAATGTTGAAAGATGCTTTATGATTTTACCTCTGGATTACATTCTTATGGAGTTTTTTGGGCTCAAATGTTTGCCGTCATGTGCTATTAAACTGTCGTTTTTTACATTAGGTCTACAGATTCTCCTATAGTCAGTTACCTTTTCTCGTAATCTATGTTAATTCAGAAAAAATAACTCATTAAAGTTATGCAATTATTACACTGAATGGAAGAAACCATGGTCACCACTTAGGGATTCTGGTTACGTCTTTGACCTCGGATGGATGCAATATAGTAATTTTAATTCTTTAAGTTTGGCTATTTCAATTCAGGACTTGAAGGGATCATTTCTATTCAACCTCATATTAGCAGTACTGTTTTGCTGCTGTTAAATGGAACAGTTAGAGAGTAACTGCAGCTTAGAGCCAGAATTTAAACAGGTAATTATGAACGGTTCAGTTAGAAAGCCATGTAAAATAAAGAAAAATTGAAAACACATACACTATAGCGTTAGACCTTGCGTTAGACCTGCAATATAGCCTATTGTTATGCGATTCAAAAAATTAACTCATTACTGCGAAAGGTCAGAAGCGTTCCTTTTTTCGAATTGCCAATAATTTGTTGCAATAAAAACGTTCGTATATAGACTGTAGAGTATCTATTATTAATTTTAAGTAAAGATCTATGCAAAAAAACGTGATAATTGCAGGTGGAGTTAAAAGAAACTTCAGTGTCTGGCCAATCTTTTCCCGAGCCTGAATGACTATAAATAGGCAGGACAGTGGCCACCTAGTTAAGGTCAGTTATCATGACAGGGCAGGCAGGGTGTCGGGAGTCCTGTATACAAAGCCCGTGTGCAAACGCCCCTGCTAACGTCGAGATGAAAGTGATAAAGCAAGTTTCTACTTTACAACAATGGATTAAGATTATAACCACTTCGGTCAACACATGAAATGTACCTGCTTCACAGCCATGTTGACTCGGAAGGTAATTTCTTCCCGCGACTGATCAGATGGCCTAACTCGCAAGAACAGCAAGAGGACATGAATTGTTGGAGAATGGGCTGTAATTGTTATTAAACAGAGCTGGCAGGCTAAAATCTGAAGCACACATAAAGCGGGTCCGGAATGTTGTAAAGTGCACTGTGCAGCCTGTATAGTAGCTAGATCGAAGAGGAATTTAATTTAGCACAACAGGGTTTACAGGGCAGAGTCTTCTGTTGCATTAGCCGCCAAAACGATTCTTGAATTACTTCGAGGAGGGAAGATAATGAACAGAAACGTACGAACGACGAGAAAGTACTTCTGGGAGAATACTTGCGATTAATTATGCCACTAACCAACAGGCCCATCTTGAAAGTGAATGGTATGTATAGTACATTCTTATACTGAAACATTTTTAAAAAATTAATAGAAGGGGGACTGGCTAAGCCTGCTGGCTCCATGTGGTCCTGTCGGCATTATCAAAGGATACATAAAGTATATAAAGGACATAAAGGATATAGGAAGGACAACATTATAAGTGTCACGAACACCAATTTAAATGTGCAGACACCATCGGCAAAAGTGAACAACACCAAAATTTGAAGTTGTGAGCCAGCCGGTGTTCCCAATAAGAAGAGCCTAATGCTTTTCGGCGTAGGAAGCATAAAATGCGTCATTGACACACAGGCCGGGAATGTTCAAGGGGGAAAGAAGATTTCGATTCCTCTCTTTTATTGGAAAAGGTCCGTTTCCCAGCTGCCGAATTTGTGCGTGAGACGTTTACCTTTCTTACTGATTTGAATTTCAGAGCCTGGAAATGGAAAGGAACTCGTTTCAATTCCGGTGATCCCCGTTACGCCCTCGTGATTACTATGTACATGCGTGAGCTGTGTGTGCAATGAGCCCGCCTCCCACCCTGCCCCCCACCCCCTTTTTTCATTCCAGAAGAGAGTGCGTGGAAGAACTCCCAAGCGTCTTTTCGGATGACATTGGCAATTCAAATGTAATGGCCACTCTCTGTTTTGCAATAAACTGAACGGTTTTGCCTGGGACAAGACCCCCTACAGTTTTCTGGCCATCGTTATTCTAATCGCCTTATGAATACGTCGCTGTTCCAAATTTGATTACTGGCGGTAATTGACGCGAAAGGTCGGTCGTCACTGGGTTGTCAAATCGTATACATACATACGCAGTGGTATGGGGGTGTGTGGATGGGGAATTGTATCCCACGACTGCAGTGCTGAATGATTGGGAAATCGCGGCATTCAGACTCTGAAATGAAGTCGATTTGGAGCGGATAGAGCCATAATTTCTCGCATTGTATGCATTGGGGTTTCATCCCTGTGCAGAAGCGGTTACAAGCGATTGGAAAATGTGACAACATATCTATAAGATGATTAGGATTTGGCCGCGTCGATATGGGCTCATTATTTACAAACGCACGTGACATGACTTTTTAATCAACGGGGGCGTTACTATGTATTTCCTCACCGATAACTGCAAGAATCGGCATGCGTCTTCGCATTGAAATTGGTTGACCTAGATGCTGCAAATTAGTACCGAAACTTGAAGTGCCCCGCAGTATGAAAATGATTCGAGGGGGCCGCATTTCTGCAGAAATTAGCACAGAGCCGGGACCCAGATTTAATATTTTCGCAAGTTCGTAATTAAGCCGGCTTGACAGGGAACAATTTGGGAGGTCGGTTCTGCTGATGTCGATTGACAGGTAGGCGGAAATTGAACTGCGCAGGCTGGCAATCCCCTGCAATCACGTAGGAAGCACCCCCCATACCCCGGAGGAACGGGAGGGGTTTAAAAAAAATTCGGGGCAATTACACTCTGATGATTTCTGATGAAGTTGTACAACCGTGGTTTTGTGTGATTCTTGATCGACGTAACCGCATAATGACTGATGACATTTTTTGGACCAATATATTAGGGCAATGGGGTACCGGGATATTAAGGGTAATATCATGTCTTGCCTTTAGCAAGAGGCGGCTAATGAAAAATTATTTGCCCAAAGCGGTCAAAAGTAGAGCAATTTTATTATCAATAATTAATGGGCTGCTCTAATAATTGCAATGAACGAAGTTGAGTTACAAGGCAATAAATAATGGGGTTCGTGCATGCAATTATCTCCAGACAAACCGGTGTACGCCATTCATTTCTCGCCCTTTACAGCTGGATACCCATGTTGCATAGGATTTTACAATATTTTGCATAATAATTATGAAGATCTGAAGTACATTGATGTGATTTCTAGATGTGATGGATTGAATTTGAATATTGCATTATCCGTCCGTATAGGGGATTTGATATATCAAAAAACTGACTTGCCTATCAAAAAGAACACGTCAAGGACTCTATGACGCATTTTCGCCTAAAATGTGATTCTGAAAATTAATTCTTCGTTATTTTCATTATAAACCAACAATGCTTAGCTGCCAATGTGTCTGTTACACACAGTTTTCACGCGATGTGCAAACATCCCACTTTCTATTTGCTCCTCTGCCCCTTTGGTCCACACCAACTTTTGAATTAACGGAATCCCGATAGACTCGCGGTGTTTTCCTCCCAAGTTGATAGGACAGAGATCGACACTAACAAATCACCAGGTCCCAAGAATCCTCCACGTGCGGGAATAGAGAGGCGAAAGAGAACCTCTGAAGAAGAGGCACGTCTTCAGGGCCCTTCCGCAACGAAATAATTAAAAGGCTCTTAGACGCGTGGGGAGCGAAGACAATAAATCATTGCAAAAGGAATAGGCGAAGGAGAAAGAAAAATCCGAAACTGGAAACGCGAAAAAGAGAAGGAAATGTGGGTCACACTGAGCTTCGGAAGCTCTTGCTAGGACCTATTATCCCAATCGTCTTCAGAAGCTCCTTATCAGTGATTAAGGATCCCTTCCTTTTTTTCTCCATCTCCCTCTCTCTTCCTTCTGTCTTCACTGTTGGGTGGAAATTCGAATCCGAAGGAGAGAACTGTGTAGACACGAAGCAGAGGTCTCTTTCTTGCCGTTGTAATAAATGGGCAAGTATATTTTGGCCCACCCCCTGGGAAGTTAATTGGAATCTTCTCGTCTGAGAGATTCTGGAAGGAAATGGACCTGTTGGATGAGAAAAAAAGGCGAAGAAGTTTCTCCTGCTTCATACAGTACATAAACGGCAATGGATATTAACTAGTGTCTGCTATCACTGAATTAAAATGTCTCCTCCCCTGTGAGATCCTTATTTAGTAAATGATTTTGAAGGGGGCGGCAAAGGATCGGGGAAAAAATGAGGAGCTTTGGTGTTTTGAGCCTCCTGGGTGCTTCCCGACAATGTGAAACTACTTGTTCCGCTGAAACCAACACGCCATGATGCCAAATGGCTAAGGCGGGGTCGTTGCATGGTTACTATTTTCACAGCATTTCCGAGTTAATTGTGCTATTATTCCTGGGGACTCCTGATTATTCCAGGTCATTAGGCTCTTAATGTGAAGTAAACAAACAATTAAGCCTGTTCATCGGTTTTGTGTTCGTGTTGCTTTAGAATCGCTGATTAAGTTAAGTGCAAGCAACTTTCACGCGTAAAGTTGAGCAACAAAATACATAGCAGGGTGCATGCATGCTGGTAAAAAAGGATGAAAAATGAAGCTGATCATTTCATTTTTTTAAATATCACTTAATCACGTCGATCATGCCATTATGCGAGTATAATGCTGGTCTTGTGCGATTTATTTCCTGCTTTTACTCTGATTCTGCTATCATTTGATGCATTCTTTTCTGCGATTATGTCACGAAGTATTAATCCTTTAAAGTGGCGTTCTCTGCTCATTATTTTATTGCCGTGTAGCACACTAATTGTCTGCTAGAGCTTGCGCCAATCGATGGCTTTGATTACTTTCCCTCGTCTGATAATTGACGTTCTATTTACGATTACTGAATAGTAAAGAGGATTTGAGGGAATTAGGGAATGTAGACGTATTCCCATTGGAAGCCATTAACCACGAGGGAAACCGTCATTACTCCCTTGCCACTATGTCCACAGCATTGTACTGTCAGCAAAACGTGCTCATAACTTGGTTTCTAAATAATTTAGCAACAACAACAACAACAACAACAATAACAACAACAACACCATTAATAATAATAATCATTTCAATTTCAAAAGGATCTGGTAATAGTCTGCAATGATTTGCAATAAGACTCCGATTTCTTGTTGAAAGCGTTGAAGGTGTTTTATTCGGTTTACAGTGTTACGAAGAAAATGTGATCAAGTAATGGAACAAATGAATTAAGTCTACTCAGTGGTCACGACGCAGGGTTGGAGGGATTGAGAAAGTTGGAGAAAAGAGCCTTTGAGATCAATACAACACATCTCTTTGTGATTCAACCCGAAAACGTCTGGGTGAATTAGTGATCAGTTTTAAATTATTTTACTGTGAGATGTCATTTGGTGGGATCCGACTTGTTGCTGAGGTAATTTGCTCTCATCTGGAATTCAGTATATTCATGGCCATTTTAAAATAATTTATTGTACTAGCCTGCTATATTACTCTCTACTGGCTGTGAGTAAATTTTGCCCATTTTGCAGGGTCTGCTTTCAACCCTGTCCTTTGGACATAATATACTGTATTATGCAAATATTATTGGCCCGAAATTTTAATTTTAAATGTACAGTACAACAGCAGACTCACATGAAGGGCTACACCCCGGACAAGATTGTCTTTAACACATGATTTAGAGCAGTTACATCATAATTAAGTAAATAATAAGTAATACCAACCACCCAACAAATCCATGATCATAAAATCATAATCATCGAGACACTGTCTAGTGACCACAACTGTAAGTTTGTATAGGCTTAGTTAGCCTAGACCACACCGTCCATAACATCCTACTGAAAAGAGGCTATAGTCTCTTTTCAGTAGGATGTTATGGACGGTAATGCTTTACCCATGGTACACTACGATTATATATAATCGTAGTGTACCATGGGTAAAGCATTAAGATAATGCTGCACCATCTTCATTTGAAAATACGAGTCAATTTCTCGGGTTTGAGTCGTATTACAGTAGAACACAACGACCGCGCCATCGACCTTCCTTTTAATTGGTGTGCGAACCACACGTTTAATTTCAATCACGATACGTGACTCCACTATGGAATGCGTCGAAATGGATTCGCTCGTTTCATTTTGCCCATTGCGGCTACCCAGGACGCAAATCACTTGGAATGGGTGTACTCTTGGCCTACTTAGTGAAATCAGGCGGCCTCCCGTTTTTTTAAAAACTGATGAGTGCCGCTTTATAGCATGTTAAGTGGCACTTATTTCAAAAATGAGCTTGGACTTTTTTGCAACGCTTTCACAATGTAATGATTTAAGCTGTGTGAGAGGATTTTAAAGTATTTTACCCCCTGATGTTGTTGATGATGATAAACTAGTACATCTTGTTTAAGCCTGCATTGAAGGCATCACTCTGCTGTTGTGTACCATTCGCTGGAACATACCACATTGTAAAGCAAATTTTTGAAATGAATATTGACGAATCAAGTGCTGTAAACCCGCTTTCTTGATTGATGTGAATATTATACGCCCATATACAACGTGATGGCATTTTTTCAAAAAATCTGCAGTGCCTTGATATGTAGTAGTTATTATTCCGTCGTAAAGTACTATAATACAGGGTTCGGAAATTTAACATACCGTCGCGTTGAGAAATGATAGAGGGTTCTAGGCGATCACTTTGAGTATATGCAACATGGGTCTTCGACGCATAGTTACCGAGATAATGTGCTTCAAACACAAGGTATAAAATATCCTGGCACGTATGCGTCCCTCCACGCGATCCTACCTTTCATTTAAATTTAAGGTGTTACCATGTAATTTAATTTTAATTTACGACCCTTTAGGAGTAGCAGGGAATGGCCTAGGCCAGAGTTTAAGCTATACCCATTCAAATCTCTCAGTAGCTGGTGTGACCTAGAACCCAAAATTTTTTGCGCCTTTCGCCCCTCACCTTCCCATTTACTGATTTGGCGCT